>JABXWE010001445.1:0-87327 GCA_014611495.1 Limonius californicus | reverse complement strand
TAATCCATTACTTCTACAGCAACGTGTGGTCGAGCGTTATGTTGCATAAACAGGAAGTTGTCGCCGATAAATGGAGCAAAGGGCATAACATGTTCTTCTACAATATTCTCGATATAATAATTTGCATTCACTGATCTCCTGTGAATAGGTACCAACTCCGTGGAAGCGTCAAAACAAATTGCGCCCCAGAACATTACTGACCCACCACCAAATTGAACTCTTAGAGAGATATTGCAGTCAGCAAATCTCTCTTGTGGTCTTCACCAAACACGCTCACGTCCATCTGGTGACTTCAGACTGACTCGTGTTTCATCCGAAAACAAAACTTGTTTCCACTCGTCAATAGTCCAGTTTGCATGAGCTCTAGCAAAACGCAATCTAGCAACTCTATGTTCCCTGGTGAGCAGTGATGCAATTGCTGGTCTTCTATATCTTTAATCCTGCTTCATTAAGCCTTCTCCTGACTGTTCTTCCAGAAATCTCTACATTTCGAACTTCTGCTAGAGCTCTGCTTAACTCGGAACCGGTCGATCGTCTCGTCCTAACAAATTAGCCACATAACGCTAGCTACGACCATCGTTAACCAGAGCTATTGCTTGCGCTGCTTCATGTTCACTTAAATTGCGTTGACGATTCATATGTTCAACTATAGTTATACTGGACAGTGTATTTTATTATTTTAAACAAATGAAAATCAAACTAATGATAAACAAAATTAAACTGACCATTTTCGTTTAACAGTTTTTTACGAAATCAACGCCACATAAACTTATTTGCAAACTTATTACATTAAAAACGTCAAATGATTGCAATTGTTTTTTCAATAATAACAGATGAGATCCTGAGGTACCTAGATACTATATTTCACAAATTAAAACTGTGAAAAGTACTAGTAATAGTAAAAGTAAAAAGTGATGCGTTAATGTTGTCCAGGAGTTTATACATATATATATACAGCCTGTTTCAGAGTAAGCGCCTTATTTTTTTTAGCCACACTATGGGTACTACTTTCAAAATAATTGGCAGTAATATCTTTCAGGACATTCTCTACACGATGGTGATATCAGATTTTCAATTAGACGAATTGTTTCAAAATGGCGACTTTCAACTTTTTTTTTTAATGGAATGCCATCATTTTTTTTATTATTGAGATCCTAAAAACATTATTCTTACGATAGTTTTTCGTTTTTCTTAAAAATTCATTTCGTTCCCTATCAAAAAGCAAACTAACATTTTAATCTACTTTTTGAAACTCAAAATTAAAAATTTACATCAAATAAAAATTAGGTATTTACAAATAATGCTCGAAATGTTTTCCTTCTTTTTCAATATATGAATTGAAACGTCGTCCAATGGAGCCAATAGATCGAAGGATAATTTCCGGTGAAATTTCGTTTATGCAAGTACGAATTCTCTCTTGCATATTTTCAATAGTAGTGGTGTCATATCAGGTGACCTAGGTGGCCAACCAACTGGTCCTCCACGACCAATCCAACGGTTCTCGTATCGATTATTTAAAAACTCCCTAACTGGAAGGGCATAATGTGCTGGAGCGCCATCTTGCTGCCACCACAAATTATTTCTGATATTTTGTGGGAGTTCATTTAGATGATTTTGAATTTCATTTTCTAATAAATTGAGGTAATTCTCTCCATTTAGTCTATTAATAAATATTGGCCCAACAATGTGCTGTCCTATAATTCCACACCACACGTTTAAACTCCATCGATGTTGACAACGTCGCTCACGGGTCCAGTGTGGATTTACATTATCGTAATAATGCATGTTATGTCTTACAACAACAGCATCATTTCGAAAACTTGCTTCGTCCGAAAATAAAACGTTGTTAAAAAAGTTTCCATTTTGTCCTATCTGTTGCAAACCCACTGTGCAAAATTAATTCTTAACAGAAAATCATTTTCGGTTAATTCTTGGTGAAGAATCATTTTGAATGGGTGAAATTTATTTTTTTTTATTATCCTCCAGACCGAAGTATGCGATATTCCAACCAAATTTGCAATCTCCCTAGTACTGACATGGGGATTCTCAATAATGTGTAGCATTACCTGGTTTTCGTTGTCGTCATTGCAAGCAGGTGGGTTTGCATGTACCGGTTTCTTATAATCCACAGTTCCCGTTTCACGCGTTCTCTCCAATAATTTAGTAAATGTTCGATGTTCAGGGTGCCTTCTGTTTGGATATTTATTTCTGTACAATCTGGCTGTTTCATAAGGATCTTCATCTGCTTTTCCAAATATTAGGAGCATATCAATTAACTCGTCTCTCGTATAACTTAACGGCATTTTAAAAACGTATCAATTAATTTTAAATTAACAATTATAATCTTCAATAATACAATTGTTATTAACAAGCACTGACAACTAAATTGCATTGATTGACGTTTGACTACTAGATTAAAGTTTAATTGTTTCTTTTGTGTCTACTGCTACTTGATATTGGACAAAAATAACATCGAGTGTAAAACATTCATGCGCTACTAGATTAAAATGTTAGTTTGCTTTTTGATAGGGAAAGAAATGATTTTTTAAGAAAAACGAAATACTATCGTAAAAATAATGTTTTTAGGATCTCAATAATAAAAAAAAATGAGGGCATTCCATTACAAAAAAAAAGTTGAAAGTCGCCATTTTGAAATAATTCGTCCAATTGAAAATCTGATATCACCATCGTGTAGAGAATGTCCTGAGAGATATTACTGTCAAATATTTTGAAAGTAGTACCCATAGTGTTACTAAAAACAAATAAGGCGCTTACTCTGAAACAGGCTGTATATATAAATATCAATTAAGAAATATTTAAGTTCTACCTTATATCAGTAAACTACTAATATCCGGTCAATTGTAACGGTAATTTTCACATTATCATGGTTGCCACAAATTGCATTGGCACGCATTGCAAAAATACCGAAACTTTTTTTCCGGGCTGAAATTACATACGTATTTGGATACGTTATCTGACAGATTTAATTTTAAATTTTTTAAATTATCGATTTTAAGCCTTTCTGACGTATTTTAAGGCCAGTGGAGTCAAGATTATACAATTATAAAGTGGTCCGCCATCATCGATGGTTTCCATATGCCTTCCAGGTGACGAAATAAATATTACTAAAAGCAAAAACAAATTACCTACTCCGCTGTAGATAATTAACGGGCCATTGGCCTATAATCAGAAGAAGAAGAAGAAAACAAATTAAATTAAGAAACATGTCCGTTTGATTGAAGCCACAAAATTAATCATTCCCTATTTAGTAATTCAAAGGCACTGAATCGTCCTCGTTAATGCAGTAAATTTCCAAAATTTCTGGTGTATGATTCTGCATGTTCTACTACTATGAAAACTGTAGAAAAATACAAAAAGTGTGTTCTAAGTATTAGAAAGGGGGGTAAACCTTCATGGTGTAGATGGCTTTAGCAATTATTCAGTAAAAATTTGCTCCATTCCTACCCAAAATGGCAATCACAATTGCGGTGTATGTCATCAATTACATTTTTCATTAAATAAATCGCGATTATTCACTGAAACAATTTAGCCCTAAGGAATTTAGAAAATATCGGCAAATGGCGGTTTTGGAGCAACCATAATATGTTGCACATAAATGTCTTTCACGCGATATGGGAGAAGATGGAAGTATATAGAGGATATGTATATAAAAATACTAGTAAAAAAGTGGAGAAGTTTGAAAAGAATAAGAGGAAAAATAATATAGTAATAAAAGGGACAGCTGTTAAAGGGGGAAACATATGAGAAGAAGTGAAAACGTTCATGGAACAAGAGTTGGCGGTAAAAGTTCAGATAAGGCAAAGAAAGACAGAAATATGGGAGACAGACGAAGCGGAAAGAGGTCAAGAGGAAGACTGAGGAAGCAATGTAATGCCACAATCGCCGAAATTTTACAAGTGATAGAAAAGCCCTGGGTGCAGGCGAAGGTGAGGGCAGCAAACGGAAAACAATGGATCAACTCCTACAGTACGTAGAAACATAACCTCAACACCCTAAAGGGTAAATAGAGGAGAGGATCAAGTAAGTAAATAAGATAACTCACCGAAACCATTTAACCCTAACGAATATAGGAAATATCTTAAATTTGTTGAATATGTTGCACATAAATATCTTTTACGCGGGATGGGAGCCGATGATGGAGAAGTAACATACGAGTGGGTGGAATGTCCTAGCTACCACCGATGGATTCACATAAACAAGTCTCTAGATCACGATATTCAGTTAAGTAGCATAAAATATGAATCATTTATATTAAACTGTATGCTCCGTGAAAGTAGAAGTATATGGAAAAATATACACGGGCTTTAGGCGAATTGTAGAAATAATACAAGGGTCTTTAAATATCGTGATTACTATTGCCAGGTGCAAGTCTTTTAAATTTCCATTTATTTCTTTATATTGGTAATATAGGTAGCGTCGTATCGTTATATAGATTGGAGTAGAACAGAATATTTTCAAAATTAAATGGTTATCGAAATCTACTTCATTGAACACACACACATACATTTATGGGGACGCCGACACCCATTCCGCCGACCATGTCCAAAACGCCGAACGGCGCTAAACGACGCCACATTGTTCGTGAACATGGCGTCGGAGCCGAATACGAATCTAATTTTGTATATGGTCCAAAGTGACGACTGTACATCGATTCGGCGTTTTGGCCATTCAGCAAAATGTCCACGAACTCACCTATGCCGTTTGTCCAAAGCGTCGACCACAACCCAAGACGGAGTTTTGGTCACTGGGCACTGGCGGCGATAAGGGGCCCGCAGGGCCCGCCATGTGTGGGGGCCCAGCTCCAGAAGGGGCCCCTTTGGCCTCCTTGCTAGAATAAAAACCCCAAAATAAAACTTTATGAATCAATGAATCATTCTACCAAAAGTTTACACAACAAATTAATATAAGTTGAACCTCTCCGTCGCTCGGACGAGTGTCGGCGTTACAATCACCAAAAATGTGTTTGTTTTGTCTCTATTCGCCGACTCGATAAAGTACAAAGAATAAATAGCAACTTGCGGGGCCGCCGCCGGTTAACTTTGGCGGCTTATTGAAATAGATAAGCGGTAATGCCGACAAAGGCAAAACGCGCCTATGCCAGGTCGCCGCCGCCGGCATTGTTTTTAATATATTTTGAATAGAAAAATAAAAATCAGTTTAGTTGCAGGATTACTGCCCTGAGTCCCTGGGTGCAGTGTTATCGCGTTTTTCTTCCTTCAAGTTGCAAGTACGTTTGCGGCACGCACATAATTTTTTGTGGGTACTTGGTGTGATCTTTGTTTGTGCCGTGAGGTTTGCCTTATTTTAGTAAAAGGAATAATGACTGATACAGGTAGACAATACCTCAGTGGTGCTAAAAAACGGAAACAAAAGACAGAAAAACTGGAAGCAGTTTGTAAATTGCCCAATATCGATGGCTTTTTTAAAGTCATAGGTGAAACAAAGACAAATCAGGAAAATGAAGATAAAAAAGATGATACTAGAGAAGAGAACACTTCACAAAAAGTTTTTACTGGAGACAGCGAGGGAGACAGTAATCAGAATCAGGCTTCAACTTCAAAATTCAACCCTGAAGTCGCAAATGTTGATGGTGTGGAACAGAGCTATGGAGTAACTGAATTAAATTTAAATGCTCAAGAAACTAGCATCGTCGAATACAATGAGTCAGCTCCATTTAATACAGATAGGGCGCTGTTTCCCGATGTGTTGACTGATGAAATGAAGCGAAAAATTATAATTTCAGGCCCAAATAGACCTATGGGATCGGTTGTTAGGAATATACATACATACAAACATGTCATTTAGTGTTGAATATTACTACATAACCACTAAAACTGGACAGAAAATTGATAGATTTTAAATGCAGTTTACTGCCAACCTTATTGGCTATTTTCTGATAGGGAGCAATCACATGCATGTGATGGCACTATTAATGACTGGAAAGGCGAGAGTAAAAAAATTAAAAAACATGAAGAGAGTGCCGCTCATTTTCGTGCATGTATTACATACACGTCTTGGGAAAAAAACGAAACTGGAGACAAATTAATTCGAGGATCGCAAGAAACCATTAAAGAAGTTTTGATTAGAATGTTTGATACTACGCGAACCTTGGCAATTTGTAGTTTACCTTTTTGGGGCCATCACGAGATTGTTTCTGAAATAGGGCCTCAAAGTGGTAATTTTTTGAATATTACCGATTTGCTGTCGAGATATGATCCTTTGTTGAAGTGGCATATAACAAATAAAAATAATCGAAATAAATACTTACACCATGATACGCAAAATGAAATCATAACATTAATGTCAAAGTCGGTGGTAGAAGGAATAGTTAGTGAAGCCCCCTTTTTCTCCCTAATCGTCGATACAACCCAAGATATCTCAAAGAAGGATCAATTGAGTATCAGTATTCGTCGTGTTAACGTTGACCTAGATCATGATAAATCTGTTGCAGGCAAAATCAAAATAAAAGAATCATTCCTTGGTTTTATAGAAATAGGTGACCAAAGCGCCAAAAATTTTGAACACGTTATTTTAAGTACATTAAAAGAACTGAAAATTGATATAGAAAAATGCCGAGGTCAGGGATATGACGGAGCTTATAACATGAGCGGGAAATATTCTGGACTTCAGGCAAGAATTAAAGAAATAGTACCAAGTGCTGATTTTGTTCACTGCTCCGCACACAATTTAAACCTGGTGTTTGTTACAGGCCAATCGAGCTTTTTCGACGACCCGTAACCAAGCGGATGGAAAAGGGCCTACAGCTTAGCTCAGAGGAGTAGGGGGAGTTCGTGAAAATCGCTTATGGGAGAAAATCTTTAGTTGTGTACAGGGCGAGTTAAAATAAGTGGGCGCCACCTTCCAAGTCCAGCTGATTGTGTAGGTCCTCGTGGAAGGCCGAGAAGCCAACAGCTCACGTGAATGGAACCTACCTTTATTTTGTGCCTCCTCCTATACATATATATATTTAAAGCTTGCAAAATTTTTACATAAACACATACAGAGTACACATAAATAAAAGAGGCAGTAAATTTTAAAACACATATAATGAACCTCTTAATATCGATGGTACAACAAAAAAAATGACAAGAGTTATAACGCCGAAGTTTGAATTACAATTACAATTAAAATCCTTGAACGTTCTTAGGAGATGCCGCCGTTGACTCACAATATTTATACGATGATGTATCTGTGTGGTCAATGGCGTAGTTTACAGGAAAACACAGCATAAACAAAGTTTCTTTTTTACAAATATTTCGTGCAAATAAAAGATTTTTGACTGAAGGTCGTTTTTTTTTTGGGTTTAATAAGACAAAGTTTAATTCCGCTAAATTTTGCAAGTCGCGCGCAAGTTTGGTTTCACCACACACAAAAAAAAACTGGTCTGATTTACCTTAAAGTTCAGAGGAGTCGGCACATATAATGGCGATTTCCAGTTGTAGGGTCGAAAAACCATAAAGGATCGGAGAACAGCGTCCTTCGGGGCAGCGTTGAGACAAGATGTAGTTGTTACGCCCATGTAGAGGGCCGAGTTGCTTTCAACTGGGTCAGATGACGTGGGAACAGAAGCGAGACTTTTTCGGGGTCGACGGGAACGAACCAAATTCTAGCAAAACACTCGCACAATTTCCTTTCTTTTCACTTCACATAGATCCGAATTCGACAGGAGCAATTATATCTTTAATTGTCCAACACCAAGGCGTACATTTTGCTATCGCTTAGGTATATATCCGACGATTAAGTCGATTTACTTTCGCTCTACAGCAAACAAAACGGTACGGTCAAACAGAATAGCAAAAGCGCCGCAAAGGAAAAGGAACCAATATGCAACGTTACAACCGTCGGTCTCGAGAGTCTGACTGCCACTCCATAAACATTTACGACCCTCGATTGATGTTATTTTCGAAGACCGGAGTCCGGCGGAGTTCTAATGCCGACTGAATTCAAAACGTAACGAGAATCAGAGCCCCCCTCAAAAGATTGCACCACATTACAAAATGTTACGCAAGAAGTTCTAGAAAGTTCTGGAATTGTTTTTAACACTCCGAGTTCCAGGAAGCGTTCAAGGTCTAGCGCCGAAGAAAAACAAGGGCTTGCAGTTTTCACACAAAGGAACTATTAACACATCTCAAACTTCGGAAGACAAAACAAAATAGCGAAACGGTAATCCAGAATAAGAATTCAATTTAACTAACGATATTCATTCCTACGAAGCGGCAAACAAATTACGGAATTAATAAAATGTAGCGGCAAATTTGAAAATCACATAACATGTTGAACGATTCAGTGCAAAATGTTAGCAAAATTCGAAATTTCTACGGATTTCTAGAGAATATATATTTGTTTTTCAGTAAAAGTTTGCCTCGCTGGCAAGAACTCAACAAATCTAAAGAAGAAAACGGAATGATTAAAAAAACATTAAAAAGATTATGCCCTGCAAGATGGTTGTTCCTTTTGATTGTCTGAGTGCTATAAAATATAACTATAAATGCGTGATGCCATGCTTGTCCACATTTACTTTAATTTGCAAAAAAAAACAGCCGACAGAACAGAAGCAAACTCCTTGCAAAAAAGTATGAGTAATTATGATTTTATTTTGCTTCTTGTATACCAAAGCAAAATTTTGGAAAATATGAATTTAGTGTCCAAGCTGCTACAAAGTTCTACCGTTGATCTGGGCCGAGCATGCGAATTATTGAGCTCCACAATTGATAATTTTAATAGTTTTAGAGACGATTTCGAAACATTGCATGCAGAAGCAACCAATTTGGCGACATCGTGGGACATTTAGCCGACATTGAAATCTAAGCGCCAAAGAACGGCCAAGACATTTTTTGATGAACTCGCAACTGACACTATAATAGAAGATTCTCTATAAGAAGATTTAAAATTAAAGTCTTCTACGAGTCTCTTGATATAATAATTAATCAACTCGGGACACGATTTATCAGCATGAACGAAGTAATGAGCTATTTTTTATTTTTAAATCCAGATGGTTTCGTTAAATTATCTACCGAAGAAATTGTAGATTATGCCGAAAAATATTGGAAAAATACGGAAATGACTTTTCGAATAATTTACCCATGCAATTAATAAGCTTCAAAAGTGTATTTTCAAATGAAATTCAAAAAAGAAAACAATCTATGAATTAACCACATATTTTATATCAGAAAACTGATGCATTTTGAGCAGTCTTCCGGATATTTGTCATTGCCGGTAACGTCTGCTTCTGCCGAAAGAACATTTTCAAAGTTGAAGTTGATAAAAACATATTTACGAAGTACAATATGCGAGGCGAGACTGAGTGCTTTGGGTGTACTAACTATCGAACATGAATGTGCTCGTAAACTTAAATTGGAACAGTTGGTCGACATATTTTTAAAACAAAAACATCGCCGTTTTGATAATTTAACAGTACTCCCCTGAATTACCTATCCCTTCATCTATCCACTAAATTCACTAACACCAGACTTTGGAAAATATTTTGTAATATAAATATAGTATGTAATATATGAACTGATGTTCCATTTATAAAATAAAATGTAATAGTAATAATATGTTTTTAGACATGCCCAGTTTTTCTTGAGCTTCGTCATAATACAGAATATTTCCCAGGTAGATAGCAAGGCTTGAAATAAAATCGATATATCCGAGCTTTTTTCTTGCAATTTAGCAAATTAGACAAAATTCCGGCATTTCCAGATTTTATTGCCACATGTATGAATGTCCTAGATAAATTTGGCGGGGGGGAGGGCGAATCCTTATCGCCGCCACTGTCACTGGGCCGCTAACGCTGAGAAAAATTTAAACAAAGTCGTTAGAGCCGACTTTGGTTTATAAGTTTTTCAAAATTTTGACTTTTATTTTTTAAATTTCTTATTTATCTGATAATTTCTGATTTGAACAGTAGGTACATTTTTAGCACCACATTTTTGAAACACCATGTATATGTTACATACAGGGTGTATTAAAAGTGGCGGATAACAGTTACATCACGCGATTCTACGTTCAAAACCAAGCACAAAACTCTAGTACCAATTTGATTTTAGACGAAGAGTTTTTAAAATATCAGCAAATGAAAGATTTTTAATTTGGCAACGTTGCCCATCTTAAACCTAAGCGGGTGCAGGCATTTAGTTACCCATGACCATATACTGTAATTCCAAAATTAAATCGAGTATGTGAAACGAGAGTTCATAGGGATCAATAATTGCTTAAGAGGCACCCTCAATTGTTTATGCCTACTAATTAGTACCTGACCCCCTCTCACTGATTAAAAGGGTGTAAGTACGTTCATTGGTACAAATAAACAATTATTATACTCAAGAGTACTGTTTTTCCACCAATTAATTCTATTTCTGAAAAATTTTACAACCGCCTCTAACTTTTTTCTTGGTGATGATGAAAACCTTTATACTCCTACTATTTAGTAGATAATTAAATAATTGTGACAATCTCGAGGCTGATTTTAAGCAAAAAACACCAAAAAAAGTAGCTTTCGCTACGTCCAGATCTTTTCCTGATTAATTAAAATTCGTCAAAAAATAGCAGCGTATCTTAGTATAATTTACCCACCTAATATTTATTTACGAAACATGTACAATATCGCGGCCAAAAGAACCGACAGGCTGTTTTCAGCGTTGTAGCCAGTGTTTGGTAGTGTCTAGATAGATGTATCTAGATCCTGAATTAAGATACTATTCTAGTATCTAGTATTTGTATCTAGATACATTTATAAAAGCGGATCTTGTATCTGTATCTAGATCCTGTTAGGCGGTATCTTTTTTATTAAACAATAAAACATCCAAAGGTACATCCAGGATTTATAATATTAATTTCTTGTAGATATTTTGAATTTGTTTTAGTTTTATTTGCCTTAAACATTTAAGACATTTTCGGGCATTTACATTAACGTGATTCGTTTTACGGGAAACTCCCAAATACGGCTGAAGATAGGTATAACAGCAATGGATTGTTATGTGATTTTCAAATTTGCCGCTACACCTTATTAATTCCATAATTTGTTTGCCGCTTCGTAGGAATGAATATCGCCGGTTTAATTGAATTCTTATTTTGGGTTACTATTTTCGGTATTTTGTTTTGTCTTTCGAAGCTCGAGATATGTTAATAGTTTCTTTGTGTAAAAATTGCAGACTCTTGTTTTCCGCGCTAGACCTTGACTGTTCCGAGAATTCTCGTGTCCGTTATTCCAGAACTTTCTAGAACTTCTTGCGTAATGTTTAGTAAGGTGGTGCAATATCTTTTGGGAGAAATGCAGGTCCCCATTGCATTTTGAGTTAGTCCATTTAGACCTTTGTGGGCTCCGGTTGTCCGTAAGCTCCATCAATCGGCAATCGTAATAACGTAAAGTGCTGCAGGGGCGGCTCGTTTTTTTTTGTGAGGGGTATCATTAATGTGTGTTCCGTTTCGCTGTTGTACCAAGGGGTATCTAACAGACCGTCGGCTACTACCGGATTTAATGGGAATAACTTGATTCAACCCCAGAAAAAGGCAATTCTTTGGAGAATTGACAAATCGCCTTTCGGCGGATCAACTTCAAAACCAGCTCCCGTTGCTCTGCGGCGTTTGTACCATCCAGGAGTCCCGTTTCCCGTATCAACTCTGCTCCGAAGAACGTGGTCTTCCTTTTCTTCGATTTGTTTCGACCCTCCATCTGGAAATCGCCAAAATTGTGCCTGCATTCGAAATTCAAGGTAAAAACTTCCAGTTTTGTGTTTTTGTGAAGCGAAACTCTACGTGCAACTTGCAAAATTCATTATTGAATCTTTTAGTATCTGGAAACAGGAAGCGACCTTCAGTTGCGGACTGTATTTGTTCAAAGTGTAAAGTACGAGAGAAATTTTGTGTTATACATTGTATTTTCCTGTAAACTTTACGCCTTTGACCACACAGAGTCATTTTAACATAAATATTGTGTGTCAACGGCGGCGAGTTTTGTTCTATGAGCGTTCAAGAATTAAAATTCTGTAATACGATTTTTTGGTGTTAAACTTGTCATATTTTAACCAATATTCATATCATTATATGTGTTTTAAAGTTTACTGTGTCTTATTGTGTTTTTTTGTACTTGTTGTGTAAGGATTTTGCAAGCTTTAAATATACAGGTGAAGGCACAATTAAAGGTAGGTTCCCTTCCCGTAAGCTGTCGGCTTCTCGGCCTTCCACGAGGACATACACAATCAGCTGGATTTGGAAGGCGGCGCCCACTTCCTTTGACTCGCCCTGTACACAACCAAAGATTTTCTCCTATAAGCGATTTTTACGAACTCCCCCTACTCCTCTGAGCTAAGCTGTAGGCCCTTTTGGTTACGAGTCGTCGAAAAAGCTCGATTGGCCCGTAACAGGATTTACAAAAATTCCCAGATCCTACAAAACTGCTGTATTCAATAGCATTCAATAGCCACTAGTAACTATTTACTTGCATTCGAATTACTCATAAACGAATGGAATTATCAAAAAACTGCAAGAAATACAAAAGTTCTCGGTAATATCAAGCAATTTGATGAAATTGATTATAGCAGTCAGTGGTGTATTATAAAATAATTAAAGAGGGAGAGGATAATGAAATGACATGTTCATGAACCTTGAAAACAAACTACCATGTAAATCATTTTCCGTCGAGGCATTATACGCAGTTGCTGTTGTTAAAAGATATACAGGGTGAATAAAAAGTAAGGAACTTCGATGCTACAGCCTTAAATAATAACTTTACGAAAAAAGTTTCTAACAAAAGTTTCCTATCAAGTTATTTGCCACAATTTGGCGTTTTTCATTTTTTTTTCGACTGTCGTATGTTTTCGCTATGGCGTCATCGACATTTTTTTTAACGGAAACCTATACTTTTTATGGCCTGACCAGTTAGTGCTTTTTATTCTCAATACAGCCATATAAAAATATCATACATTTGCATATGTTCATACGAACTTTTCATCATAAAATTGATTGAGGAATCACCTCTCATTTTAGATTACTTAGGAAATACTTTGTATATGTATGTATACAGTGTGTTAAAAATGGCGGATAATATTTACATCACGCGATTCTACGTTGAAAATCAAGCAAAAACTGTAGTGCCAATTTAGTGTTAATCCTTTCATTATGGAGTTATTAGTGACCAAACTGTGTAATTGGTTTCGACTATGGTTGAAAATACATTTAAATAGTATTAAAAACTCAGTCCAGTAAGTAAAATAAGTGATCAAATATAAATTTTACCATTTTGGTAATTAGTTGACTTACAATTTAATCTTTAACAATACCAAATCTTTGCTGTTTATAATGTTGGAAGCCGTTGCAACACTGCAGCATAAGCTGGAGTGATTTTTGGATTTTTAATATTAAAATTAAATAGATAGCTGCATGTATGACAAACAACTCCGCTATGGACGGTCTCAAGCCCGACTGAGAAAGGAGGAGGGTTGTGCGTAAGGGGCTAGCAACCTTACAACATAAAACCTAAATCGCTAAAGAAACTTCTACCAGCCTCGGAATTAGGACGGATCAAACGATGAGGAACAAGGCAAAGACAATGGACACGGGAAAGGTTAAATACATAGGATGCTGGAATGTCCGTACCACGTACGAAGTAAGCAAGTCATACCAAGTAGCAGAAGAAATGGTTAAAAATAATATAATAATAGTGGGCCTAAGTGAAAGCAGATGGAAAAGATGTGGGAAAACCAAGCTACAAAATCGCAAGACCGTCATATACTCGGGAAAAATGCAGGAAGACGACATACATGAAAGTGGAGTAGCCTTTATGATAGGGAAAGAAGCTGAAATGGCCTTAATAGAGTGGGAAGGGATATCAGACAGGATAATAACGCCGAGATTTAAAGCCAGATTCAAAAACCTATCCATAATTAATGTGTATGCGCCAACCAATGAAACAGAACAAGATATTAAAAAAGAATTTTTTGAGCAGCTATAGGTAACATATGATAAAATACAAAGCAAACACAAAAACGACATAATAATAGTAATGGGAGACATGAATGCTGAAATAGAATCATGTAATATAGAAAGAGAGGCTGTGATGGGGAAAAAAGCACTGGGCACAATTTAATGAAAATGGGGAAATGTTTGCAGACTTCTGTACCCAAAACAGCTTAATGATAGGAGGCAGCGTGTTCCCCCATAAAATAATTCATAAAGCAACATGGACGTCACGTGATGGGCGCAACGAAAAATCAAATAGATCATATCACAATAGATAACAAATGGAGATATTCCTTACTTAACGTACGAGCCATGAGAGGTGCATATAGGGTCAGATCACATGCTGGTGAGAGCGAAAATTAAAGTTAAATTAGCCAAGTTAAAAAAACCAACAATGGATCAACGGGAAAGATATAATGTGCAATGGCTGAAAGAAGATAGTGACTGTGAAAAAGAGTATAGGACAAAATTGAGAGAGGCAGCCAGCACAATAACGAATACAGAAGAGAGTACTATAGAAGAAGGTGTGGTGGTAGCTCAGTTGGTAGAGCGCTCGCTTTCTGAATAAAACGTCGATTCTCGCTTGAGTTCGAAACCTAAGCAGAACTATGCAGATATATAAAAATGTTGTCTGCAACCCACCACACGCAATTTCCCAATTCGGCTTGCAACCGTGGGATCTTAATGCTAAAAACCTTCTCTGGAATTTCTGTCGTTCGGATTCGACGTTAGGTCCCCCGTGTTTCTACCTTAGCGCTGAGGAGAAGCACGTGGCAGAGAAGAGGCCGATGCCCAGCAGTGGGACGGAAAGGCTGTTGATGATGGATGATGATGATGACTATAGGAGAATTGTGGGAAACATATAAAATTATATATAAACAAACGGCAGAGGATGTGATAGGGATTCAAAAAAGAACAAACAAACCATGGCTGTCGAGGGAAACGTGGAAGAAAATAGAATAACGAAGACAAATAAAACACAAAATAGTAGAGCAAGAACATGAGGACAAAGAGTGGCTAAAACAAAGAGTATCTAAGTAAAGATAAAGAAGTAAAAAGAAGCGCCAGGAGAGACAAAAGAGAATATCAAGAGGCAATTTTAATGGAAGCAGAGACAGCCGCTAGACAAAATGACCTAAGAACATTATACAAAACAACAAAGAAGCTGAACGAAACCGGATCAATAAACAGCGTACATGTGAAAAACAAGAAGGGTGTAACGTGTGATTTCTGACGCATAGTGTATATCAAAAGTGTATTCCCATTACAGCGTTTTGGCCGGCATACTTCGGGTTTCGAATTCAAAAACTTGTTCTCATATTGCGTTCTGCGCATCGATCGTGAATTTTCGATTCTCGGACCGCAGTCAGATGGATTAGGTAGAACGTATTCTATTCTCAAGTAGTGCAGACTTGAATTTTTAATTAAAGTCGTTACGACTCGGAAGATTATTCCAATTTGTGAATTTTCAAGTGATTAGGGAAAACTTAAACACGGTAGTGTTATAGTAAGATTTTTCCTGGGAGATATCCTAATTTAGTGCACTCTTGGAGAGTTTTTCTTCTGCCAAATTTAACATCGTATGGTAAGCTTAGGAAGGTCCCTATTCCACTTTTTTTCTTTTCTAAGACAGTTGAATTTATTTAAGCATCAAACAGAAGCCGGAGGAGTGGAAACAGCCGGAAACTGATCGAATTTATAACGACGTGGGCAATTCCGCGAGCCAGATATTCCAGTGCAGGGACAGTCGGCGTAGCAGGTGTGCGTGCAGAGAGTCCATTGTGTAAAGACATCTACATTCAAGGTCTGTTAGACAACTTTTTAACTTATCTGTGTTGGGTTGATAAGTCCACGGAATTTCGAGAACTACCAAAAGACGAATAACTGCGACTCGTTTAATTGCATAGACATATTTATGTTGGAATATAATAAATACTCGAAAATTTTTGTATTAAGTTCAATATTTTACTTGGAGAAATTCTTGTTCATATTCAAAAAACTTTTTGTACACTGAGAACTTGTTAAATGGTCTGCAGTTTACGAGGTTAAAAAATTTCTGATTTAAAGATTCAAACGAAATGGGGAATTTTGCGTAAATTTATAATTATCCGTGCGCATATACCATTTATTTTGGGTAATTAATCTAGTTTTGCATATACGAGGCCTCGCGATATCGGCGATTCTAGACGGGAATTCGGGTGGTTTGTTTGACATTTTTTTTGAAGTGGATTAACGCTTCCTAAGTTTAAAACTGATCTACGCATTATTGTTTTCCCTAGGAATTTTGGGTTCTGCTCTGTTATAAAAATTAAATTCGAGAGTAACATACTGTGGTCCGTTCATTTTATTCATGAATGTGAATTTATGTACATATATATAACTTGGGGTTGTGATCCTGATTTTTTTTATGTTTTTTATGCTTCATACATATATACCTTTGGCTTGTATTGATTAATTATTTTCTGGACCATTATATTTGGAAATCTGTCAATTACAATTGTGTTTTATTCTGTCTTGAAAAGTAACTTTAATATTACCAAGCAAGGTAAGTTCGCATCCAGGAAGGTTCCTGTTTACCCAAAGTTATCTTCGAGGAGGAAAGGGTTTTTTTAAACAGCTGGCGCCTAGGCTTACATCGAACCACCTTTCTTCGACTGCAGCTAGTCGAACCCTTGTCCTTGATACCTGGACCTTGTTTAGAAATTTGAAGTTTCGATAATTTGTGTGTATAAAACTATTTTTGTTGTCGCCGTCGATTAACTAGGCGTCACAAGGGCAAAACATACAAAAATGAAAATGAGATAATCGCAAGGTAGCTAGAATACTTCAGCAAAGTGTACGCCCAGAAGGAGATAGAACAGGAACTAGGAGAAGAAGAAATAAGAGAAGAGCTAAACTTTCCAACAACAGAATTTACGCGTGGTGAAATAAACAATGCAGTTAAACAGCTAAAAGGAGGAAAGGGAGCGGGGATCGATATCACGGCAGAGTTACTAAAAGCAGGCACAGAAACATCAACAGACCTGCTGTTTATACTAATGAACAA
Source organism: Limonius californicus (assembly GCA_014611495.1). Classification (NCBI taxonomy): domain Eukaryota; kingdom Metazoa; phylum Arthropoda; class Insecta; order Coleoptera; family Elateridae; genus Limonius; species Limonius californicus. The sequence goes on along the minus strand of JABXWE010001445.1, from coordinate 70,301 downwards.
AATATAGAAAGAGGAGACAATACCGGAGGAATTGAGGAAGGGGATAATTACAAAGATACCGAAAAAAGGAGATCGCACAAAATGCGAAAACTGGAGAGCAATAACACTGCTGTCCGTGACCAGCAAGTTAATGACAAGAATAATCTTGGAGAGAATGAAAGGAGAAATCGACAAAATATTAAGACCAAACCAGGCTGGATTCAGGAAGGATAAAGCCTGTACAGACCATATAAATACAACGAGAATTATAGTGGAACAGACTCTAGAATGGCAAAATAAGGTATATATAAACTTCATTGACTTCAGGCAAGCCTTTGATCGGGTAGATCGAGGAAGGATGTGCGAGATATTGAAGAGGTATGGATTTCTACCCAAGTATATTAGAATCATAAGAATGTTTTATGAAAACTATACAGCCCAAATAACGCATAATGGAGAGCTAACTAAGCCAGTAAAAATAGGCAGCGGAGTTCGACAGGGCTGCATACTGTCGCCGACAATATTTCTGATATTGATAGATTGGATTATGAAATAGTAGAACTCGTAATAAAACAGGAATCCGATGGAATGCCTTTAGTTAAGTGGAAGATCTGGACTTTGCAAATGATATATGTTTGATATCTGAGAAAAGACAACATATGCAGAAAAAAAAACCGAAAAAGTGGCAAAAGAAGCCTTGAAGATCGGACTCAGCATAAATAGAAAGAAGAGTAAATTAATGAAAATAAATACCGAACGAGAAATGGGGATATTTATAGAAGAAGAGAAAATAGAGAGCGTGCAAAAATTCTGCTACTTGGGGAGTATACTGGACAAAAATGGAGGAATACAAGATGAAGTAAATACAAGAATAGGTAAGGCACAAAATGCGTTCTATATGCTAAGGAAAATCTGGAGATCCAATGAACTTAGTCTACCAACAAAAATGAGATTATTCAATACGAATGTGAAACGTATACTACTGTACGCAGCAGAAACATGGAAAACTGGAAAGAAAGTTATACAGAAGATGCAAACATTTATAAACAGGAAAATTCTAAAAATATTCTGGCTAAATCGCATAACTATATAGAAGATAGGAAGGATAGAGGATAGAACTAAACAGGAACCATTACAAACAACAATAACTAGAAGGAAGTGGAAGTTCATTGGACACACCCTAAGAAAAAAGGAAAACAGTATAACAAGACAAGCGCTAGAATATCAGCCAACAGGGAAGAAAAAAGTGGGCAAGCCAGCAGAAACAAGGAAGAAAAACATAGAAAAAGAGAGAGAGAAAATGAAATTGACGTGGAAAGAAGTAAAAGCAATAACGAGGAATAGAGAAGAATGGAAGAGGTTCGTAGAAGCCCTATGCTCCGCGGGGAGCCAAGAGGATTAAAGTAAAGTAAGTATGTGTGACAAACGGATTGTCCAAATGTAATTTTTGAAACCTAAAAGTTTAAAAAATGACATTAATGACGTGGATACATACTCGATTTAATTTTGGAATTACAGTATATGATCATGGGTAACTAAATGCCTGCATCCGCTTAGGTTTAAGTTGGACAACGTTGGCAAATTATAAATTTTTCAGTTGCTAAGAATTTAAAAACCCCTCCTCTAAGACCAAATTGGTACTGAACTCTATTTGTTGAGCATTGAGCTAAAACTTAAACAAACGCTTGACAGGTGCGTTGATTTACCGGATGTGTATTTACGTAATATTCCTTGCGTTTCTAAATTAACGTTCGTGCCGTCAGAATTCTTTTTTAGAAGAATTAGTGGTTCGAAATGAACCATTTTTTTAAGGAACGGTGTTTTATGCACTTATTTGCTTACCGGCATTTACTCAAGTTTCATCGGTATAAAAAATTACTCGACCTGCTTCCCGATATTTTCGGATAGTTTTAAGATAATTTCGAGGTCATGCGATAATATTTTCTCTATCCATTAACATGGATTGACGGCAGCGAGTTGAACATTTAAAATTTAATTTTTTTTATATTCCTAATAAAGTCGACCTCTTAAAACTCGGCATTTGGTCATCATTGTTAATGAAAGTCAAAATTTTATTTATGGTTCGTATTTCGTTCCGAAAAAAATTCGTGAACCTACACAGAAATTTACCAAGCTCAGAAATGCAAGTTTAGGAATAAATTTCGCATAATGTACAGAAAAATTACAATTTGTTTAAAAACAGCACCGTAGTACCTTCTTACGAATTGCAAAGAGAACAGCATCATCAATTTCATCTAAAAGCTTTTTTCTAACTCCGGGAGATTTTGGAGAAGACGAAGTTTTAGTATCCTGAAACTCCTTTAAAATTCCTTTTACTGGTGCAACACAACATCCTCTGTTTTAGCAACAAATTGTACAATGTCAGTCAGTAAAATCTCAGGATCTTCTTCTAACGTCGAATTATACAATTTTACTATTAACTGTTTTTCATTTAAAGTAGTAGAACGCCCCCTACGATTACACGTAGGAAAATAAGCACCAGGCACTGTACAAACGCTCTGAAAACCGTTAAGCACTGCTCAAAAAGCACACAAACTTAACCCGGTAATTACGAGTGCAAAGTAAAGGTTTTGAGCGTCAATTACTCCTGAAGTAACGAAGCATTAGCGTTATCTAGCGCAGACCAATCACAGAGCGCCCTCGGATGAGTCAAACACGTGCGTTTGTTGAGTTTCTTGCTTGGTTTTGAACGTAGAATCGGATGATGTAACTGTTATCCGCCATTTTTAATACACCCTGTATGTAACATATACATGGTGTTTCAAAAATGTGGTGCTAAAAATGTACCTACTGTTCAAAGCAGAAATTATCTGATAAATATGAAATTAAAAAAAAATAAAAGATCAAATTTTGTAAAGTATAAATAAAAGACGGCTCTAGCGATTTTGTTTACATTTTTCTAGTCATTAATGGCCCAGTGACCAAAACTTCGACTTGGGTTGTGGTCGGCGTTTTGGACGAGGCTCATGGTTCGTGGACATTTTGCTGAATGGCCAAAACGCCAAATCGATGTGCAGTCGGCGTTTTGGGCAATATAATACAAATTTAGATTCGTATTTGGCTTCGAAGCCATGTTCACGAACGATGTGACGTCTTCATCAACACCATTCGGCGTTTCGGACATGATCGGCGGAATGGGAGTCGGCGTTTTGGGCGAAATATTGATTCGGCGTTTGTCCTGGACCCACACTTATCCCAGTGTCACAGTAGTTACTCACACCTCTCACTTCTTGTACTTTCAATACTTGTGCCATAGTTTAGTCTTTAAGTCTGTTCGTGTACTAAATTTTCAAGATGTCCTTTCCTACAGGTTTATATCTTAACTATTCAATTACTTATACTTTACTAATTACTTTAATCTTTGAAGTGCAGTTAACAAGTACAAAATATAACAAGCACTGGCAATCCGTCCCTTATTTTGCGTGGGTGGCAGTAACATTATAATTTCTTTTTTTTTAGATGTTTTATCAAATAGAATTACATTGTTATAAAGTTACTCTGCAAACTGACTTACATGGATAGCATAAGGCTCTTGGGCAGTGGTACAGTTAAATGATTGGGAAGAACTGGGAAATCTAGCTGTTCCACTCCTCTTGGCCAAAACTACCCCCGCAGCTAAGCAGAAGGCACCTGGTGTTTATTTTTTAAATGTACGATTTAGTGCGTTTCAAAATACGCTGGAGGGAGACATTCGACACTTTTTGAAGGAACGGCTTAGTATAAGTTGTTAAGGAAGGTCTTCTTTAAAGGGTGGATGATTAGAGAAGAGAACCCGCATAGCTCTAAAAAAAGGTTTAAATTTATTTGTGCTTTTTGCTAGTATTTATCTTGTCATCTGGAAGCCATCGCTGATGGCGGATGTACCTAACCACTTTATAATTGCTTAATCTTCGCTCCACTGGCCCTAATACATGCCAAAAGGCTAAAAATGAGAATTTTAGAAATATAAAAATAGTATGTCTCAAGAGTGTGCATCTGTCAGGTACGAATACAAATACGTATGTTACTTCAGCTCGGTAACTACCTTGTAATTGTTTTTTGAAGGAAAACCTTGTTTTATTATAAAATACGTGCTGGTACTTGATTGCAGTGTATAATGTAAACTTACCGTTCGTTTCCAAATCACTCCGAGATAATTCTTCGTTGATTTTGGTATGATGCCAGCTATCAGAAGTAGAATTGGTAATATTTGATAGCGAAGTAACGTCAGGTTTCACATCTTCATGCACATCTGATAAGGTATCCATGTTGATATGCACAGGTTTTCCTGTAGTAAACAAATAGTTCTTTAATATCTGCTGCCTTACACTCCTTTAACACGGTAAACAATTCTAAGATATGAAAATATAATTTTTAAAGTTAATATGTGATATATCACTCACCTTTATTGTAGAAAAGAGTAATAGCAAAAAATGTTTACTGTTACACGACTGCTTTTTTAACAACGCTTGGTTATTAGGTCTACCTTCTACCAATGTATTCTTCCAGGTTAGGCAATTTTGTAATAGTCATTTGAACTACTTTCGATCCTTATACAGTATGAATCAAAGAATAGTGTTTAGTACTTGAGTGAAAATGTTTTGTAGCTCGGAAATATTGTTTTTCTTCAAACGTCAGTAAATCTGTCATTTTTCGACTGTGTAGGCGACCGTAAAGTTTCATTTTTCCTCCGCCGGAGCTTTAGTTTTCACTTTCCCGCCGGCGGAGGGAAAAGTGTTATCATAGCAACATAGATAGAAACAAGAAAACAAGCGTCTACAACTCATCACTAATTTAGGAACTAATTGGTTATTATTTAAGTGAACTTACTCGATAAAACTGCTTATCAATTCGGAATTAAAACGCAACCGGAGTCGCAATAATTGTAAAAAATAAATTAATATTGTTGACAGTGTCCACTGACAGCTTTATGTTACATTACTATAGCAACAACCTGTGCCTACTCACCGACACCGGTCTAAACCGCCTTGCGAACCCAATTATGTTTAAAAATTATTACTATCAAAAAGAGACGTTTTTGCATTAATTTGTCGACATTTGAAGAAAAAACAGCATATTTTATGTGGAGGAAAAGTGATACTTTTCATGACTTGCTCTCTATTACCAGCCTCACTCCGTTCGGCTGTTAAACACGAGCGCGTCATGAAAAGTATCACTTTTCCTCCACATAAAATAATATACTATTATTGCTGTGTCCTTCCTAGAAGGTCGGGACTTCGTTTTACCCGCAAATGCCGACACCCTTAAGTGGCATTCGGCCCTGCTTTGTATTTTTCAGGTACTTAGTTAAGGTCCGCATTCTCAGTATAATTATGTATACATTTGTAAAAATAAAACAGTTCACATTGATCCCTGGGTTTAAATGGTTCGTCCAAGCAAGGGTTCGTTTTGGGCTCCCGTTTTTTGAATAAGATAACAAAAAACGGTCTCTTATATACAGTCCACTAATTAGACGAAATATTTAGAAGTGTGAGTTAAGTGGTAATATTTACAACACTGCCACGAGCTTTTTGTCCAGTAAAGACAATTAGCCAGAGCCATTGTTAAAACGGAGAAATCTGAATTTTAACAAATAGTGTACCAATCATTGGTGCTAAGGCGTTTTCTATTGATTATTGGTGCTTTCACAAACCTCGTAGGCCAATTGCTTTGATATGAGCCAACGTGGATAATTAGGGCTTCTAGTAACTATTGTGAAGTTCCAATCCCTTGCAAACTGCTTGACGTTAAAACTATCAAATGGAACATTATCACACACAACCTCATCTGTTCACCCAAATTTTGAGAATAGTGATTTTAACGTAATGCATATATACAGAAGAGAGATGAAGTAAATGAAAGAATCCGGGAAATAAAAAAGCAGCTTTGGGAAAAATTCTCTAAGGATATGGAATATGATTTGTATGGCGGAGAAAAAAGGGAAGGAACATGCTACGAAGCAGAAAAAAAAAGTCAATTAACGAATAGGTAGAAACAAAAAGTATAGCACTTGAGCAATGGACCAACCACTTCAAAAATCTGTACAAGACTCACCCTACAAATGTAGAAAAAGAAATTATATTGAACAACAACGACGACATGGATAACGCATTTGAAATTAGTGAAGATAAAATAGCATCAGCGATTAGAAAACTAAAATATTGAAAATCCCCCGATCTCGATCAAATCACAAACAAAATGATCAAGCACGGAGGAAACACACTTACCCTCCAATTAACCATCTTTTTATAACAAAATATTTGCCAGTTGCCACAGAGATTATACCAAACCAGTGGCGCTCGAGCATTACCGTCCCAATTTTTAAGAAAGGATCGAAAATCAATCCACAAAATTACAAAGGTGTATGTCTACTAAGCAGCATTCTGAAATTATTAACAGAAACAATATCAGAGAAAGCAGTTTCGATATTAAAAGGGAGCGAGGATTATAGAAAAATCCATCGAATACGATACTCGGGATAACTTTGAGCCACAGGGGTTAACTTTTGCGCCACGAGCAGATTTTGCTTTAAAGCTACACAACAAATTTAATTTCCATACAGGAATCTACACCTTTTGCTACTAATTATCCTACAACATTTGTGCTGAAGATGGAGCCACAGATGTTTGGTTATGTGCTTTAATTTCGGGGAAAAACAGTTTTATTTCTGGTTGTATTTTGTGTTAGGATCAGTGTTTTTCAAGTTGTGAAAAATATATATTGCAAGAAAGTGAGTTAACGAATTTATTTACATTTATATAGTTGCGTGACTTAAAATATATGTAATATAAATATCAAAAACATATTAAATGGTTTTAAATAATATTAAAAAGAAATAGGTTAGATAATTGAAAACGTTTTTCACGGTAACTTTGCGCCGGCTCAAAGTTATCATGATTGTGGAGCAAAGTTAGAGCAAATAGAATTTACATGACAAAAATGATATTTCAGTAATATATTATTAGCAGAAATATTTTCAAAATTTTTGTTTCGAAATTTGTACGAACTGTGATATTCTTTCATACAGAATTTATTTTTTGCATGCTAGGTTTCCAAATGGGGAAAATAAAATTAAATCCTGGCGTTAGAACATACGATACCAAAAGCAGGTATACCGAAAAACAATTAAAGAAAATTATTAATGATGTTAAATTGGGAAAAATTGGACAACGAGAGGCTAGCCGACTTTATAATATTCTTCGAAATACTATTAGAAATAAGCTCCAGGGCTTTCACCTCAAAAATGTTGGTAGACCACACATTTTCACTGAAGCTGAAGAGGAAACTTTTGTACGCCATATTATTATCCTTAGCGATTATGGAATTCCAGTTTCTATTTACGATGTCACATGCATCGCAAAAGCTTATCTAGATACGTCAAAACGTAATATAGTAAGTACAATTCAAACACAACATGCCCGGTTGGGAATGGGGGAAGTCATTTCTTAATCGCCACAAAGAAGTTCTGTCTCAAAAATTTGGTACCAATATAGCTCTCAAACGTGCACAGGTTTATGAGGAAGCAATTATACATTTTTTTACTAATTTGGAAAAAGAAGTTGAAGGCGTTCCTCCTGAAAACATATATAATTATGATGAAACTGGTTTTCATGATGTAGGTACCATGCAAAGGAAAACTGCTTTTCAGAAGAGCTTGTCGTCACCCAGAACGAATACTAAATAGCACCAAATCTTGTTTTACCGTTATGTTCTGTGGTAATGCGAATGGTGAATTTTTACCTCCCTATACGTTTTTAAGGGTAAACTGGTCGGACTGGTTACATGGTGCTCCTCCTGGTACAAAATTAAATATTTCTAAGAGTGGATGGATGGATGCTGATGTGTTTGAAGATTGGATTAAAAACCATTTCGTGCCATACATTCGACAAAAGGAGGGTAGAAAAGTTATTATAGGGAACAACCTTTGTGCCAAGAGAATAATATACAATTCATTTTTCTCGTACCCAATTCTACCATTTACTCCAACCACTGGACGTTTGCTATTTTTCTTCATTAAAAACAGCTTGGAGAACAGTTCTTCTTAGCTGGAGGCAAACGCGTGACGGTAAAAAAGTGGTGTCTTTAGCAAAATCATCATTTTCTCAGCTGTTAACACAGACTTTACAATTAAGGTAGGTGCAGTGCCCATGCTGGTAATATGCGCACCCACTGCCATTTTAAAAAGTTTAGCTTTTATGCTAATATAGGACGATAAACACGTTAAGATTTCGCACTTACAGCCCTACGAGTCAAATCTGTTTTTACTATTCTCCGCCGAGAGGTTGAAAGCGAGTCACACGTTTTCGGCGCTTTCTACTATAAAAATAACACGTGCTTGAATAGAATGTAAATTTTGTGTGTGTTTGTTTACAATAATTGTAAGTACAGCATTTTAAAATACGCCTTTTTACCATTCTTTTAGTATAGGTATATAGTTTTGACATAAATATTTTGAAATTACCTTTAAAAACTTTAAAAATGCATTTACTTTCTCTGTTGGTAATACGCCCATCGTCATCCGGAGTTAATATGCCCCATTGGCGTATTACCTTCGGAGAGATGAGATGAGATGAGAGATGTTATCTTACCAAACAAAAGGCATTCGGTCTCAGTGGACGGAGAAAGACCTTAAGCGCGCCATAAGAGCGGTAGAAAACGGAGAGTCGAAATACTCAGTTTCTAAGCAATATAAAATACCCCGAAGGACTCTTAATCGCTATATTAACAAAAATACTAATGTAATACAGCCTCTTGGCAGAAAAAGTGTTCTAAATAAAACTTATAATAAATTGATTTATACGTGACATCTGTGTAGAAAATGACCTTTTTGTTTACAGTAGGCACGTAAAAACGTAAAGGTCAAAGAAAAGGTCTTCCCGCGGACTCCTTACTTCTTGCTTGGAGTTTCCATATTTGAGATTAGGTTTTTAACGGACGCCTATGCGCGAAGATTCACCCGAAACCGTAAGATGGACTCGTCCAAACGTAATTTGGTTAACGGCGCACGATGACGTATATGTATTTCTCTATTTGGTTTACTTTATTTAAATCATTCGAACATCATTGGGATGAACAGGCACTTTTGTACTGGACTCGCCACAAAGACCGAGCTATAACTAAACAAAGGTTTGGGGAGCTCTTCTCTATCGTTTAGGACAAGTCAGCAACCCCCCAAAATATATCAGGTTTCTCTGCTACGGGTAGGTATCTATCCGTACAAGCCACATGCTATTCCCGAAGTAGCTTTTGCTCCTAGCATTTTAACGGAACGAGAACTGATGGAAGACAATAACATGGAAGGAACTAACAGATTAGAAGAAAATCAAGAGTTTAGAGGGGAAACCACACCCCAACCTGGACCTTCCGGATGTCAACAGAGGAATGACCAAAGCTCCATAGAAAAAGCTCCCCCATCGAAGATCTCTAATTATCCTGAATCTTTTGGACCAAAACGCCAGAGTAAGAGAAAATGGTCGTCATCAAGTAGCTCCTCATCAGCAGATGATAACATGTCTTTGTACAGCGAGACCTTAACAGAAACTATTTCTTCGGAAGACGAGGCAAAATGTGATGACAAAGAGGCTAAAAGGACGAACATCAAAGAACAAAAGACGTTAAAAAATTTAAAGATTGACGCAGAAAACCCGAAGTCAATAAAAAACATCCAGAGAACGCTTAATAAAGAAGAAGAGGGCAAAAAATTAGAGGACCAGCCTAAAGCGGAAGAAAATAACACAAACACAAAAAACGATGAAGAAGAAAAGGTCCTGAACGTGAGTTTTACTGAAATGTTGGAGACAACATATAAAGATATCCCAAAAACGACTAGAAAGAAAAAGCTATTATTTTCCCACCAAAACAACAACAAAAGTTACCAAAGCAAAAAAAATCGTTTGAAAAACCACAAATCAAGGAGAAAAAATAAAACACAAAGAATCATGGTATTGCAAAACTTGCCAAGAAGACGCGAAAAAAGATATGCGATTGTGCTCAGTGTGTTTAGTTTACTTTCACGAAGAGTGCGTCGGACTCACCAAAGGCGATAAGACAGTTTTTATTTGTTCAGACTGTGGCTAAAGTTGTCAGATATATTAAGCATTTTGTTTTGTTATTTTTAAGTGTTGCCTGAGTTCTAAAATAATTTATATACTTATTTTTAAATGTTACTTTGTTACTATTTTGATACATTGTACTTATTTTTTCGGTAAGTGTCTACTTACCAGTGTAAATTTATAAGTTGAGTTTTTCAGAAATATTCTAATTTTGGTTTTGTTTATTAGTTTGTTGTCATCATGCATTTTGTTTTTCCAAATAAATATACTTAAAACCGGCGAAGGTTGTATGCTTTTGATAAAATAAGTTATTGGGCATATTAGGAACATGCCATGGGCATATTAACGACAGAGTTGGTAATACCCCCAGTATGACTAGTTTTTTAAAAAACCATATAAAAAAATATCAAAGAATAAATTATCTATTACTGTTCAAACTTTACTTCTTTGAGTTTAAAGCTACGCTTTCTAAGAAATCGAATTGAAAAGTTTGCCTTTTCTAATTTTTATCAAGGGTTCCGCTTAACATGGGCATATTCACTGCACCTACCTTAGGAAATAGTACCGCTGCATACAATCTTAAGAAAGGGTTCGAAACTACGGGAATTTTACCGCTCAATATTACAAGAGTTTTGGAGCGATTGCCGCAATACTGCAATCCAGTAGGTAAATATAAGTAACTGAAACTGTTGGTAATGAGTTCCAGAAGTACCTAGACAAAACAAAAACATCTGATCTAGGAAAAGTAACTCAAGCCAGGAAATTTCGTCTGCCCGTTGAATCAGGCAAGAGCATTTCCGTTGAAGAAATGGAAGTGTATTATGCAAACAGGACAGCTTCTCTATTAAATCATGGTGGAATAAGAACAAGAGGTGGCAGAATAAAGCGAGGTGGTTTGAAAACAAGAGGCAAAACAATTACTACTACTACTAATAGCTTCAACTGTTAGTTCCAGTTCTGGAGAACAAGAGAGTTGCATTTAGAAGAAGCCGATTTGCACGAAATTAATAAAGAAATTGATGAAAACGTTCAGGAAGAACATGCTGAAGAAAGAAACGTAGGCATGCAAATTCAAATCCTCCAAAGCAGTGGTGATCGGTTCGTACATAATGAACCCATAGAGGGCAACATAGAAGATATAACAACCATAGAAGTGATTGAAAAAGAAAAATTCGGAAGAGATGATTTGGTTATTGTTCTGTATGACAACAAATTTTATCCTGGAAAAATAAGTGACATCAAAATTATAGATTCTGAAATTAATTACAAAGTGAGTTGCTTGGAAAAAAAGGTAGAACTTGGAAATGGCCCCTTTCTGAAGATTTGCTATGATATTCAGAAACAAATATTATTAAGAAGATAGACCCTAATTCTATTGTTGCAATTAATAAAAGGGGAATGTTTAAGATCAATGACAATTTGCTAGATGAACAAAATGCAATAATTTTTGAGTAATTTTAGTATAGAGTAAATTTTTATTTTAATGCTTATTATATGCGTGCTTCAAAAATGTTTACTATTACATGTTTGAATGTTTTGATACTTAATAAATAGTGCCTTGTACTGTGCGAATTTATTTAATTGTAGGTACTATGGTGCTAGGACTTATCAGATGGTCCTAACACCTAATAACGTATAAATAAGATACAATTGGAGAGATCAATTTTTAATGTTTTTCTTTTGATAAAAATAAATGGTAACTATTTACATAAAATACATAACAACGGAAACATAACAACCCCAGACGACCCGACCCGCACAACATTTACCCCCACCTCTCTCTCAAAAAAAGAAAAAAACGCGCATGTAAAAGGGAAAACTTCCACAATCACGTGTTCGAAACAAAATTTTGACCCACATTATAGAGGTAATCAAAAATTTGGAACGATTGTGGTAGTTAAAAAACCCTTTATGCGAAAAAAAAGAAATATTTTCAAAAAATTCTTAAAAAATAACAAAGTCAAGATTAATTAATACAAACTTAAAATAATACAATAAAGAATAATAATACAACAAATTCTTAATCTATTTAAAACTAAACTGGAACAGGAACAGCGAGGGATGCAAACGTCTGCAAACAGAAGAAAAACAAAAATGTGTATATATAACAAAAGGAAAATAATAACGTGTACGAACACTACAAAAGGTGTGTGTAAGTGAATGTATTATGACGAATCACTCAAAAAATACGCTGGTTTAAGTCGATCAATGGTCACGTCGGGGTCACCAAATATGGTGCTAGGACTTATCAGATGGTCCTAACACCTAATAACGTATAAATAAGATACAATTGGAGAGATCAATTTTTAATGTTTTTCTTTTGATAAAAATAAATGGTAACTATTTACATAAAATACATAACAACGGAAACATAACAACCCCAGACGACCCGACCCGCACAACAGTACATAAGACCAGTTAGGTTCATATTTTTTATATAAAAATGAAACATATTTCATAGATTTGGAAAATGTGCATTATTATTAATTTGAGCTACTTTTTTTCAATTAAAGAGTACAGAAAAATTTGTTCTTTAAATTGAACGTAAACTTGTATATTATAATATTATTTTGCTTGAACAAGCTTTCACACAGAAACATTTTCACTGATGTAAAAAATTCAAGGGAACACGATAGCGTGGCGCAAAGTTGCCTAGATGCACTGCATTTGGTAGAAAACGCAATTTTTAGCTGTGTGGCGCAAAGTTATCCGACTTGGTGGTGTAACTTTGCTCCACCCTTTAATCAAAGTTTTATAATATAATTCACGTATTATTAAAAAATTAGTTCTGAAAAACCATTAATTTGAAGTGTGATTGATATTAATAATAGTATATTATACACCAAGGTAGAAAAGTCTACTATTATAGCCCGAGGGCTAAGTTTAGATCCCGAGGCGCGTAGCGCCGAGGGATGTAAGGCCTGAGGGCTATAAGACTTTTCTACCGAGGTGTATATACTTTTTTTTCACTACTAGTAACATAAACTCTTATAATTGTCAATTTAATGACTATTTTAACTTAAACCTGTATTTATTTCAAATTATAAAACAAATGGCAGTTTTTTGTTCACACTTCTCATTTGTTACGGCGCGAAAAACGTATATTCAAATATATCAAAGATTTTAAAATTAAATTAATTGTTTTAAACAACGATTTCAATGCATAAAATACCATTAAATAGAATTTCCCCATAATACTTGATCGTGCTATAACAAAATTCTCTTTGAAATTGTCACAGGATACTCAAAAAATATAAATTTGTTCATTATACACCAGTGGTTAATAATGAAAAATTATTTACCTGTCACTGCGCCAAGGTAGAGAAATTGAATTTCACGGCATTCTAATATGTGTCAAAATGCTACGCCATATTACTAGTAGCGAAAAAAATGAATTATAAGATATAGGCTCAGTTGCAGAACACCAATAAATAAAAACAGACAAAAAGTGGTTCAAAGTTACCCTGAATGACTGTAAACACGATAAAAAAATGTATCATTGTTTGATTGACCTAACGCAAGCATTTGATCGGATCAAACTAGAGGATCCTCTTAACATATTGGAACAAAATCATATCCATCCAAAAATAATAAAAGTTATCAAAGAGTTAAACTCTAACTGTGGTCAGAATAAAAACAATGGGAAAATAACTGACGAGATACCAGCCTCCTCTAGAATAAGACAAGGGGACAGTCTAAGCCCTACGTTGTATTATCGTGGACAAAATCATTGAAGGGGTGAAAACGTCCATGCTGGATATAGAATATGAGACATCTTAAATATAATATGTTAGGATGATGATGCCGAAATTATGGCAGAAAATGAAGACGATTTGCAGCGTCTCCTACTCAAATTCAAGACATCGGAAAAGTTTAACATGGAGATTTCTACCAGCAAAACGCAGTCAATGACAATCTAGAATATCTAGATCATATTCTCTTACCTCCTTTACTAATTGCTGAAGTTACCACTCTTTATTCAGAACTTAAAACATTCCAGCAACCTACTATTTATTAACTTCTTGGTTCTGATTTCCTTGTTCTCCTATCCAATTCTTAAGGTCTTTATTATTTATTCTGCGCAGTTCCATTTAGACGTTCCTTTCCCTGAAGGTTAGATCGTTCTCAATAAAAATGTTGACTTCTTTTAGCAGCTTTACCTATATTAAATACCATTATTTTCATTGTAAAAGTAAGTAATCGTACCCATAAAAAAATATATTACAACACATTTATTTTTGTAGTTTTACAAATTTTTGTTTTAAAACAGTTAAAAATAATATAAATAAAAAAATACATAATAGTGTCTCATCGACTTCCAACGTGCTACCAATAAAACAAGTTCGAGCAATTCATAAATAGGTAAATGACTTAACAAACGCAAGTTTCCTAGATCACAGTCGTATGCAATGCAACAAACAAACACCATCAGAGTGTCCAATGTATAAACTTATCAATTAAACATTCACGTACAAGCACAACAGATTAACATTTGGTACTCGGGTACAATATACACGAATTTTTTACACATTTCTGGCTGGTTCTATCTAACAACGATGGGACATGTTTCCATATATGTGGCGGCAATTTTGACGGGAGGATGGCTTCTTAGTGGGTACGAGATAATTCCTGCTTTTCGGTTACATCAGATCTAAAAAAAAAACATTGAGGTTAGAAACTGACTACAAATACGTTAAACATCTACAAGTCATGTTGCACCCTTTATAAACAAAAGCATTTGTCATTTTGAGTCAATAGAAACAAAACAAAAGGATTGAATGCACATAAGTATGTTGTACTGTTGCTTAAGTTGTAGCGAGAACGGGACTGTGAATTAAATAACTCTATTAAACAATTGCTACTTACACCATCTACAGGATCAGCTTCATCCCCCGAGCTAATGTCATCTCCAAACTCAATATCCTCATCAAAACCATCCTCGACGAATGTTACAGTATCATTAATGCGGACTGTTTCTGGGAACTCCCCGTACGTCTTCAAATTTCGAGCTTCGTCGGGCGTGTATTTCAGAATAACATCGGCTTTGGCATCTTGGTAGTCTCGCAAACCAATCAGGATGATGTCCCCTTGATTAATCCACACCTTCTTGCGGAGCTTTCCGCGAATATGGCACAGCCGCTTCACTCCATCGAAGCACATGGCTTCGAGTCTGCCATTGCCCAACATTTTTGTGACTTGTGCATACTCCTGACCATCCTCCTTGAACACCAGTTCGCGTTTCTCGGTCTCATTTTCATTCTTTCCCCTTCTGCGATTCTTACCTCCCTTTCCTGCAAACAGTTACGTTAGATATTAGCGATGCAAATGCGGAAATTGTATACATAAATGTAAAACTGGCTCAATTGAGATTAAACCAGATTGTGCGGTTGAAAATAAACTCAATTTGTGGGTATCGGAAGTGTCACAGATGTTGGAAGGAGTGGGGTAAATTTTTCATAGAACAAATTTGTTGTCAGTTTTACGAACAGTCACAAAATTTAGGAGCTATAAGAACAAAATTCTTTAATTTTCTAAGAAACGTGGTCTTAAAATACATTTAAAACATGCCTAGTTAAGAATTTAGTAACCAGCTTTCGCGTCCTTTTTCAAAAAGAACTTAAATTCTAATACAGAACAGGCTATGAAAGAAAATTTTTAAAAGTGAGGTTAGGTAGGTTTGGTTTTGGTAGAGAATACAAGTCGAGCGCAAAGAAACGGTTTTGGTACTATTGATGTTGTTTAAAGTTTATTTGCAAATAAACTTTTAGGGCTAATTTGCAATAAACTTGCCAAACTCCTTGCAAAATAACAAAAATGTCAAAACTGCGGGAGTTGCAGATATAACAGTTTAATTATCCAAGAAAAACACGATAAAAATATAGCAAATAGTGAACTAAGGGACTTACTTCGAAGTTTGGGACAGGTTACGCCTCATTGTTCACAAACAACTAGAAAATCTAATGAACAAGCTACAGAAGGTGACGTTTCAGTAATGAGGTTATGTGGTGTCAACTTGGTAATAAAGTTGGCTGCAAGAAACAGGTCTAATACCACCGATGTAATTATCGTAAAGACCAAGTTTAAGACTTCTTTTCAAAAAAACTGACGTCATATATACGCCGCAATTTACGGGAGTATTTATAGGATTAGGATTAAGGTCGAGCTGGAGGTGGTGCAATTGTATTGGATTTCTAGAGTGTCGCGACATCCACCTTGTCGCGAGTGCAAAACTCAAGATGTCTTACCTTTATTCTTCGGCATGGCTGTTGAACGCGCACAAGAACTTTTGGCTAGCACGAAACGTCAACGAGTTTGTCACTTTTCACCGAAAAATCGCGTTGCTGAGTGGCAAACAATTGAGCGCAGCGAAACGTACGAGCGCTATCGAGGCCGCGCACAGGAAGTGGCTCGCGCGCGCCCCCTGTTTCCGGCAGTTGTCGACGGGAAATTTTTTACTCGTGTCAAAGATGGACTCGTTATCGGACCGTACGGAATACGAATCGGCCGCGAAGCGGTTCAAACTCGACTTATCCGGTCCGAATGCGGGTGTTTTGTGCAATGGGGGTAGTTTTTCTAGCATTTCCACCACCGCTGCACGTGCGATCGGCCCGCCAGAAGGTAAATTTTATAAAATATGTTTGATTGTTTAGTGCAAACTTTCCACCCCAATATGGCGACGTGACTCAGGCGATTTCGACGGAGGACATTTTGTAGGCGTGGCACACTTCGATCTTGTGACTGCAAAATTTTACCCGCTAAAATGAATCAAAAGTATTGAATTGAAAAACTAACCTTAATCGTCGATATTACGTTGTAAACTGTATTTTTCTGATTGTTGTGTTTTTTCGTAAAAATAAATCCGAAAAATTATAGAAAGCAAGTGTTTTGTTTTATTTTATTTTGAAAAAATTGATTAAAATCAAAAAGCAGCATTTTCAAAAATTCGCACTTCCCTTGTCATGGCATTCGTTTGTTTACCGAAATGTCAAAATCATATGGTTTTGTTTACATGCCATTTAGGTTAGGTGTTGCTGACAAAACAAACGAAAGCGCAAAACAGACTGCCAGGTTAAGTTATGTTACACCCAGTATGATTTTAGGTGTTGTATTTTAGAAAATAAATATCCTATCAGTGCTAGTGTAAACTGTGAAATTATAACTTTTAAAACGTCTGTTTAGTTTACTTCAGCTGGTAGTTTCCCTCCAAACACAAAATATGAATACCTACCTTAGTTATTATAATATACAGGGCATCGTAGAGTTGCTCTTCATGCAAATATTTCCCGTAAATAAACCGCACAATAGGATTTATTTGTATTGAACGAATTTTAAATAATCAGTGTAATATATACAATTTGTTTGTAAGTACAATCAGGGCACCTAGTACAATAGTAACAGATAAAAATGTAGTTTGTGATTTATTTGACGTAGTATTACGGCAAGTGAAACCACTAACTTTATTTTATGAGCTAAAAATTCACTTGTGCTCAAATTTCCATAGCCAACCATTAAATTATTATCCAGACTATAATCAGTTTAAAATATTAAACTTACGGTCGAGCTTGTTATCACATACTGATAAGAAATAGCCGAAATTTCATACTTCAGGCACTGATCTTAGTAAAAACTTCAAGTAAAATGTAAAAGTTAGGTTAGGTGCTTACTACTGTTGCTCAATTTATGTGTTACCACTGTCGCCATAAGCCCAAAACATTAGAGCATCTAGGCTACATACATAAAATAATGTTTCTACCGCAGTTCATATTTGTGCAAACAGAAATTAACGCTTTCTTTGTACAAATATGGGCTGAAGTGAAAAGTACTGAATTCTCGTTCTCATTCATGAAAATTTCTAGTATGTACAAGGTGGTTATTAGTGATTGATATCAGTGGTGAAAGTAGGTCGAAACGGGGTTCCGGGTAAATATGTGCAACCAGTAGAAATATAATCAAAACGTTATGAAATATCAAATCACACTTTGGTCAAACTCGCTTAAGTCAAGCTCGGGTGCGAAGAATCCCCTACATGACAGGCGCTTGAATTGTTTATTTTGTTGTATTTCACCCTTATAATCCATCACTCGTTTCTGAAACAATGAGCAAAATATAGATATTCTTAGCATTTCTCGGTTATAGAAAATATTTTGTTCGAAACAACCGTCACCTACAAATTGTAATTCAAGTAACGAACAAGGTGTTGGCATTTTAAATAATCTTTAAATGAATGACATTTTTCTGGCGTGGAAAGCAGTGACAGGGTTTTTTAATTCTTGTTGCGATCAATTATTCAGTTGCATGAATTGTTTGGAGTGTAATCTCAGTAATTTAAGCACAAATAGAACTAAAGATCAACGACTTAATTAAAAAGGAGCTAAAATGCCACAATTAATTAATTTTTGCAGTCAGATTTTGGGCATTTCTCATGACCTGGTATCAGGATTATGTAGCCAATATACAAACAGAAACTCTTTGGTTGTGAACTCTGTATTCTTAGTCTGTCTGGGATTAATTAATTGAATAGTAAGTAGGCCAAAATGATTGGTGTATAGAATACAAAGGGTTTGAGGTTATGTTTCCGCTTTGTTTGTACACCCAACTAATCAAAGTCGTGTGATACAAGAGTGGTATTTGTTATTTCAAGTAAGGTTAGGCAATCACTGTTACAGAGTTTATTATGTCTGTAAATTATAGAATAATATTTAGTTAAACAATTGATCAAATCTGATCTTGACCTATAATTGTGTTAGCTATAGGAATTATGTAAATATGTCCTAGTAGTAATTAGTTGTAATTATGTAGTAATACAAATCAAAGTGAAAGAATGACAATGAAATAATTGTATTTTTTTACAATGGCAATAAATATTTTGAAAGGGAACATTTATTATTACCTCCGATCTTGAACTAAAGATAGAAAAATATAAATTGCAACGGGGCCTATTTCCTTATAAATCCTATAACAAATTAATATAGCAAATATTCTTACCAATTTAACAAAAAAAAAAATGTACAGTAGCTTCCCCATAACCTTCTTAGTGGAAAATCCATTATTGGAAAATTAATACAAAGTCAATATTTAATACCGCCATTATCTATACAGGTGTACTGCTCGACAATACCTCGAGTTTTGAAATAACAACACCCCCGCACCAAGAACACGCGAGCCCACCCATCATTCCAGAAAACAACCAACAAACACCCACGCACACAGATTCGTTAGAAACGTCCCAAGATAGCTTAGAGTTGGAAGCTGACGATGATAATGCTTCAACCGTTAGTCACCTGAGTGAATTGAGCGGCTTGTCAGAGCTGTCAGGTGAGGACTGGAAACCCATGGCCGGCAGCATGATTTGGGTAAGCCATTACCAACTTATATTAATAGCAAAAAATGTGAATGGAAAAAATATGGTTCTGTAACCTCACGTAACCTTATTTGGTGGTGTGTTTCAAATAGGCACAGTAAGAGGAATTTTTGCACAAACTTTGATTCGATTTCAGATCCAGAAACAAATGCAGAGCGGCGTTGACCCCCGCGCATTGCTGAGCGAATTGGGAGCCGATTCCGATCAAATTCCACAATATGTAGATGATGTCACCTTGTGGAAGTTGATAATTAACATGTTGTCTGAACCTCCACGTCGCCACAAACTTAGACATGTTAACACTGTAGATGATGTAGTACGGTTATTGAAAGGTAAATTATTTTCAGAAGAAAAAAAATTAGTAATACAGTTTTCTGTATTACATCAGAATGTTGTGAGAAATTCTAGGTGCAAATTACGTCGACATCTGTGAAAAAAGTTTCAAAAATAATCGTGTCGATAATGTAGAATTCCATTCAGGTTTCATAAGAATTGTTTACCGCTGTTTACATAACCACAAATATTGTTAATTTGTTGGCGTGTATTGTATTATCAGTGTTTTTAGGTACATTTTTTAGTATTTATAATTAAATTAAATATAGACATGGTAGGCGTTGGCGCGGTGTCGTAAACACTTGTTAAAAAATGTATCTTGCTGCCCTCTGTGATTGTTAATGAACACTAAAGTTGCTCGTTTGCGCATTGATACAACCCAGATTCTGAAGATTGTAGAGCAGGAATCTACAGAATTTGGTACAAAATTTTGCACACAGAATGTTGTTTTTTTTTTCAAAAATGGTTAAGTAAAAATTTCTATGAATTACTACATTATTTATGTATTTGCACTCCAATCAACCGTAATTCTAGAACTGCACCTCGAATTCCAACTAACTTCTTTGTACGAGAATGAAACGAGGTAGAACTTAATTTTGTATTTTTCAGGTGCAAAAAAAATAGTGATCCTAACGGGTGCCGGAGTTTCCGTATCGTGTGGAATCCCCGATTTCCGATCTCGCGACGGCATTTACTTACGCCTGGCCGTGGACTTCCCAGACCTACCAGATCCACAGGCCATGTTTGATATAAACTACTTTAGCCAAGACCCTCGACCGTTTTACAAATTTGCCAAGGACATCTATCCGGGAAACTTTCACCCGAGCCCGTGCCACAGATTCATAAAGCTACTGGAAACGCATGGAAAGCTTCTACGTAACTACACCCAGAACATTGACACATTAGAGAAGGTTGCCAACATAGAAAGAGTGGTCGAGTGCCACGGGTCCTTTGCAACCGCAACTTGTACCAAATGCGGGCACCGGGTTACAGCGGACGCCATTCGAGAAACCGTCTTAAGCCAAAGGATTCCTCTCTGTGAAAAATGCCACGGAGAGGGTCAGACTTCCATAAACCCGGATGATATAAAGGGGCAACGGGAAGAGTTGAGCAGTCTGGTTCTGTCGGGCATTATGAAGCCGGATATTGTCTTTTTTGGTGAGGGGCTGCCGGATTTTTTCCACGAGGCCATGGCTGAAGATAAAAACCATTGTGATCTGCTGCTGGTCATAGGGAGCTCCTTGAAGGTGCGACCCGTCGCACTTATACCGAGCTCGCTACCGCCCCAAGTGCCCCAGATTCTGATCAACAGGGAACCGTTGCCGCACTGTCACTTCGATGTGGAGCTGCTTGGAGATTGTGATGTTATCGTCAACCATATTTGCCAACTGTAAGTAGTAAAATTATATGGTGGAATTTTTTTTTTGTTAGAATCGGGGAATGTTTTATAGGCGCCCCGCATTCTGCGGGGAAGTGTGGGATTCCTCCCAATCCATGGGAGACCTACCCACTAAAACCCCTCCCCTCTTCGGATCAGTTGATCTCGGGACTACCAATAGTATTACTTCAAGATCAGCTCCGCATTCCTCCTCTTCCCAGCTCACTCTTTCACTTTTTTGTCACCACATCATGTTTCGCGCTTTTCCTACCCCCACTCACTTCACTACACTCTGGCTTCTTCTCTTCTTTCATCTGCGATCTTTTCTTCCAGTATGCCTCTATGTAGGTCTGTATCTTCTTCCAGTTGTCTTCGCTTTCCAGCATTACGCGTATCGCCAGTTCCACCCCCAGATCTTGTTCTAACTCTGTCTTCTTCGTTTCCCGCCTCTTGCAGTGATAATGAGCGTGTTCTGTGGTATCTACCACTTTGCACCGACTACACAGGTCATCATTTTTAATTTGGAACCTTTTCAATATGCGTTGTGGCTCCCACGCCCGTTCAAAAATTACGTTAAATGGTAGTCCGCGTGACCATGTTCCGGTGGCTTTCCCCGTGTTCCCATCCCAGCTTTCCTGCCACTTGCTCATTACCACATTCTTGTATTCTAGCTTGGTTGCCTTATCCTTTCCGGAGCCTCTTCTTTGCTCTGCTATCAGCTATGTCTTCCTCTGTCTTGGCCGTTACACGTTGCAAAGCACACCGTTTCCACGCCCATTGGCATGTCCATCTCCAAAATATCGTTATAATACAGATTCCATAACAGTGGTCCGAGTATGGAGCCCTGTGGAACCCCACTTGTGATATGAATTTCTTCGTTTTCCCCTATTAATAGTTTTCTGTTTTCCAGATATTTTATTGTTATCTTCCTTAATCTTCTGCTTATCTTCATTTCTTCCATGGTGTTAATTATGCCCCTCTATGATACCGTATTGCAAGCGTTTTTGATGTCTACTGTCTTCTAGTATGTATTGCTTTTTTCTTGGCTGCTTCAGCAATTCCCTTAACCTTTTCCATTGCTTCAATTGTCGACTTTCCCTTCCAGAATCCGTGTTGGTTTGGGGAGAGCCTTTCCTCTAGTTCGTACTTGAGACTTTTAGCTATTAACTGTTCGTGAGCTTTTCCCATCACATTCAGTAAGCAAATGGGTGTGTACTTCATTTCTATCTCCCTTTCTTTTTTCGGCTTCGCTATTAATACCAGCCTCGCCTCCTTTCAAATATTCCCCTCCGTAAATTCTTTATTCATCATTTCCATTATCCACTCTGGAGCAATTTTGACCACTTCTTTAATTATTACCGGGGGTATTAAATCCGGACCCGGAGTTTTATTTGATTTTATTCGTTAAGTTCGTTAAGAAAGCAAGCATTCGATTGGGCGTTAACGGCCCGCCTACCGTCTGGATATTTGAATTGCGGCGCGAAACCTCGCACCAGTCTTCATCTTCATGTTTAAGCTCACTTTCCACCATTGAAAGCACACGTCGACCACTTCCTTGGTTTCGTTTCTTTAACCACGGCCCACCCCACCATCTATATTTATTTTTTTGGCTTTTTATTTTTGGATAACTGCATATCCAATCAAACTTATTGTAAGCGCAGTTAACAGTAAATTTTGGTTCGGATTTAAACTTTCCATTGCATAAATTAAAACAGCAAAAACTTTAAGCGCCAACCGCAATTAACCAATTTTAAAAACTTTTGAACAAATACAGAGAGATCAAAAAGTCAAAAATAGTTGGCAGCCCTTAAAAAAAAAGGTAACTAGTAGAAGTTCAGTGGCGTCACTAACGACAGGATTTTGGGGATAAAAAAACATGAAATTTAAATAGAATAACTAGAGATTTTATCTTAAATTTATATATAAACTAATGCCGTTTGCTTACCTGTTTGTGCAGATAATTTACAGATTTGTTAGGACTTGCTTGCATGCGTTGTTGTACATCAGCAATAACACCTAATTATTTTAGATCGGCCAGATCTTTTCCGTTCAACAACACTTCCTGTATCCATAAAATAATCAATAACAATTTGCATATGTTGCACATAAACAGGATAGGTGACGAGATCTTCTGGAAATTGTTGTGAAAATTGAACATAGCTATTTTCAGCGAAGTACGTCCACGAGCTATTTTCGTTTTGGTGGCCAGTACGGAAATAAACCATAACAATAAACGTATCTATCTCTTGTGAAAAAGGCAGTTTGCACAAAACAAAAACACAAAATTATTTTCAAAACACGCGAGTAAGTTTAAAATACAAATGTCAAAATGGGCGCATGCGCTGCACTGGCCAATTCAGTCCAGCCAACTTAATATTATTCGAATTATTATAGGGATTTTTCAAAAATCTGCTACCAACTATTTTCGACTTTTTGATCTCATTGTACTTGACAGTGGGACATACCTTAAATAGTACAGAGAGATCAAAAAGTCAAAAATAGTTGGCAGCTCTTAAAAAAAAAAGATAACTAGTAGAAGTTCAGTGGCGTCACTAAATTTTCAAATACATTAATTAAAGTATTTGCAGAAATATTTCTTATGGCATCGGTAATTGCTACCTGTAATTGCTCTAAATTATGCATGCAATTAATTAATTGCAAAAAATGAAACTAAACAAAAACAAAATTATTTTCAAAACACGCTAGTAAGTTCAAAATGCTAATATTAAATGTGCGCATGCGCTGCACTGGCCAATTCAGTCCAGCCAACATAATATTATTCGCATTATTATAGGGATTTTTGAATAATCTGCTACCAACTATTTTCGACTTTTTGATCGCATTGTATATTAAAACATGAGTTACAGAAGGCAACATATTCATGCACGAATCCGAAATTCGGACACGAGCCGCTTAGCGGCGAGTGTTCGAACGGAGGATTGCTTGAATGGCCTTTTCTGTAACGAGTTTTTTTATACTATTTTCTCTGTTTCGGCTTCCATATACATTATTTATTTAAATTTTTTTCTCTGTTTGGGCATTAGAATGACATTATTCTCGATTGCGATTTTGAGTGACATTTTGTTGTCAGCGATTGGTATGCCTGCGGTCTGACATTAAGTGTATATTCCCTGCTGAAAGACTTTATCAGATTTGAGTATTATCGCGGTCTGCGGAATTTAAATTGATATATTTTGCATTAAACTATAATGTCGATTTCGTGTTAAATAAACTTTGAAATGTCGAATTCCCACAACTGCCAAACACAAATAATTGCTGCCAACCTAACTATATTCTACCAAAAGTTTCCTAGAAATTGTCAACTATTTTTATAAGAAATTTAAATAAATAATGTAAATGGAAGCCGAAACAGGGAAAATAGTATAAAAAACTCGTTACAGAAGGCCATTCAAGCACTCCTCCGTTCGGACACGTGCTTGAATATGTTGCCTTCTGTAACTCATGTTTTACTATTATAAAAATAGTTGACAATTTCTAGGAAACTTTTGGTAGAATATAGTTAGGTTGGCAGCAATTATTTCTGTTTGTCAGTTGTGGGAATTCGACGTTTCAAAGTTTATTTAACACGAAATCGACATTATAGTTTAATGCAAAATATATCAATTTAAATTCCGCAGACCGCGATAATACTCAAATCTGATAAAGTCTTTCAGCAGGGAACAAACACTTACTATCAGACCGTAGGCATACCAAGCGCTGACAACAAAATGTCGCTCAAAATCGTATAAGAATGAACTCCATTCTAATCTTAAAAGTAGTGCGAGAATAATGTTATTCTAATGCCGGAACA
The DNA here is from genome assembly GCA_014611495.1 of Limonius californicus. Classification (NCBI taxonomy): domain Eukaryota; kingdom Metazoa; phylum Arthropoda; class Insecta; order Coleoptera; family Elateridae; genus Limonius; species Limonius californicus. Next base: position 45,387 of record JABXWE010001445.1, on the reverse strand, counting down.
GAGAAAATATTTTTATGGTGCATGACATCACACCGTTTTTATACAAATTTGTATAAAAAGTTTTTACAAAAAATATTCCAGTGGGACATCGGCTTTAATGTTAACCTTGCTGTTAGGTTTAATTTTTTAGCTCATACCCCACACATCCTGAACGACCTCATCGCACAGTTTCCTCCACGCGTCTTCCTTGTCTTTTATCATTTCAAGTTTTAGCTTCCTTCTTTCTTCTTTATACTCCTCAATCAAAGCTTCTTTCTGTCTTGTGTTTGGGCTGTTGTATTTATTTCCTCTCATCTTCCTCCTTTTTGCCTGCACGCATAATTTTTTTGTCTTGGCGATGGTTTTTTTCCACCAATCTCTTTTTTTTTATTTAAATAGCTGTTACCCTTTTTTGGAAAAGTTTTGTTAATGGCTTGTTTAATAATTTCCATTGTCTCCTTCGCCCGTGGTTCTTTTATTCTGTCTAACTCAACTTTCAGCCTCTCCCTAAAGTCTAACATCAGCGCATCCTTCATTTTCCACTCATTTCTTTTCACATTCACTTCTTTCCTCTTCGGTGTTACTATGTCGAAGTATATGTTCTGATGAAGGCTTAAATTCTCCTCCTCTTCCACTTTCCAGTTTCTAATCTTTCCTATAAGTTCCTATGAGCATAATGTCGGTCAATAAAGGATTCAGATTCATTTCTGACAAATGTTGGCTTAAGGCGGTCATTCGCTGTTAGCATATTTGTTCCTACCATCCATTCTCTGAGCAAGCTTCCTTTCTCGTCGTCTTTGTTCGCCCGTTGGCATTGAAATCTCCTGCCATTATTACCCGTTTATTGTACTTTCCCGCACTGTTACCAAGCTCGTACAGGTATCTCTCGAACTCCCCTATTGTTTTATTAGGCGACCAATAACACGAATAAATTACCATCTCTTCCAATTCTATATTCACAAATGCTTTTCCGTTTTGTTCCTTACCTAATATTGCAGTTTCCCGGTTATACACCCTTATTGCCACGTCGTGTTCGCTATCCACGGCCCTTTCACTACTATTTTCTTATTTAGCTCTACAATTATACAAATGTCCACTCCTTTTTGCTGTCGTTTTCTGATGAAGCAGGTCCATGGCAGCCCTTCCTCTTCCTATATTAGTTTGCAGTATCTTCATTTTGCCGTTCTTGCGTCGCAAGCTTCTTCTTCTTTCTCGTTTCTTCCATGACCCTCCTATAACTTGGGCATGTCATTTCATCAGCTCTGTGTCCCTCTACCTGACATTTATAACTTTATTTGTGCAGGCTTTAACCATGTGCCCCGGTTGTCCGCATCTATAGCAGATCTTCTTCATCTTTTTTTTCTTGCATTGGGTTGCATTGTGTACGAAATCTTAGCATTTGTAGCATCTATTGGGTGTAAGAAATTCTTTAATTCTTCATTTGGTCCATTCTATTATTATTTTTCCGTTGTTAATTACAGTAACAACTGCATGTCGTAGAGTTTGTTTGTTCACTTTTTGTGATAGCTTTACCGACCATGTTTCCTCGTATTCACTTGTACTTCTATTCCTTCCTTTGTTATTTCTTTTTCCAACGAGTCTCTCACATCTATATCCTCAGTGGTTTCTTTTATGTCCAATATTATGAAGGGTTTTTTCCCCAATATCGTTTCTGCTTTGGTGTCCTTGTCTAGGTCATTTATCATTCTTTCCTTCTTCCGCTTTTCCCCTAATTCTCAGCCTAATATTACCTTCCTCGGTTTTTTCTATTTTCTTTACTTGTACTTTTCTGTTTTAGCTAAGTCTATTTGGTTCTTTATTTCTCTGACCGTTTGAGCATAAGTTTTACCGGAGTCCTTGTCATGTTTTACTATTATGGTTTCATTCCTCCTTCTCCCATTCTCTCCCTTTCCATTTTGTTTGTATTAAATTGTCTCTTTCCCCATGCTGTGTACATTTTTATCTTGACTCTCTTCTTAAATACATATTCTGCTATTTTACGGGTTATGCCCTCTTTACCAATTACGTTCTAACACATTTTTTCTTTTTGTGTCTTCTTAATTTTTTCCAGTTTTTCGTAAACCACCTCCACATATTCTTCCTAGGCCACTTCCTCTCCTATTTCTATGAATGACGGTTTTATCTAAACTCTATTTGTTGAGCATTGAGCTAGAACGTCAACAAACGCATGTGTTTGACTCACCAGAGCAGGCGCTACGATGGGTCTATGCTAGATAACGCTAATGCCTCATTACGTAAGGAGTAATTGACGCCCAAAACCTTTAATTTGCACTCATAATTGCCGGGTTAAGTGGGCAGCGCTTATCGGTTTTCTGAACGTTTGTATAGTCCCTGGTGCTTATTTTCCTAAAATGGTGCAAGTTGTTCCAGAAACGGGTAATCGTAGGGGGCGTCCTACTACGAAATAATTCTGACGAAAGGAATATTATGTAAATACACATCCGGGAAATCAACGCACCTGTCAAGCGTTTGTTTACGTTCTAGCTCAGTGCTCAACAAATAAAGTTTAGAGGGATTTTTAATAGTGGTAGCCTGTAAAGGGATTTTTTTCTAGCGAAATTTCTCCCCAACCGCTCACTACCTTAACCTTGGCCTTCTTTCTTTTCCTTGTAGTCTGATACCGCTTGACCAATATAGCTGAAACCCTGGCCGCGACCTGCGCATTTAAAAAGGGAAACTCCCAACGGAATTTTTTAAGGAATGTATTTTACTGACGCGATTATCTTGAAGAAAAATAAACGGTGGTATTTCCCACTGGTGGCTTCTCAATTACAATCAATTAAGTGAGACTTTACTTCAGTACTAAGCAATTTTTTTTAATTTTCAGTATGGGAAGCCCGTGGGAAGAAGGCGTCTACAATCAGGAGAAGCTTCAAGAAACGCTCCGTTTACTGCCATTGCAAGAAGTGGAACCACAAAGATTCCCTATAATGCTCCCTAGTCTCGATAGGGAAAGTGAAAATCTGGACTTCGACGGATTATCGGATAAAAACCAAAAAGATATATGTGAATGTAAAATTAGTACAAAATCAAGTTCCTCATTAGAAAAAGACAAAGAAAATTCATGTAGTTGTATAGTAGACCCCGCGAAACAAATGTCAATTATTAGCAAGCAGTTTTCGATACCCGAAGACGACATAGCTAGCTCGATCGAGCTAAAATCCGGCAAAGAGCGCCACATGTCGATAGACTCTGCCCGGGACTCTGGCATCGGCGAGAACTCCAACTTCACAGAGAAATTCGACGACATCAGCACACAGGATTTTTATACAACCGACAGCCAGGAATCTAGTTTCAGACAGATTTCCGACGCTGCCAACACAGAGCCGAGGCCCCCGGACGCTTCCAGGCCCGACCTGACTGGTTACTGGCAGCCAAAAATCAAAAAGAACCTCGGGGATCGACTGCCACGGAACAGCTTCTATCTGGTTCCGCCAAGCCGGTACATTTTTCCAGGCGCCGAGATTTTTTACGACCCAAACGAAAAGTTTACCTACTTTGATGATACGTCCAGCTCCGATTCGTCTGAAAGCGAGTCGGAGAATGAAAATGATAATCCCAATAATGCTACTTATAGAGATTAATATTGTTGATTTTTTTTTGATAGAGAGACACAGATTTATTTTTTGAAGCGATTACGTTTGTATGAGGTTTTTGAGAGATTTTAGTACATACTAAGGAGAGTGGTTTGTTTTCCCCAAAACCTTTTCTTTGTAATCATATTTGTAACGTACAGGGTGGCTCAAGAAAGATTAGCTTGTTATGGAATCTAGAATCCCTTCCATTGTAGCAGAAAGATTTGTTTTTAGAGCATCCTCTACACAGGTCGTAGAAAAAAATTGAGTTAACATATTTTCACTTTTAGGAATGCTCTGTAAATGATTGTTTAACTATTTAAGGGAAAAGTTGGTAAATTTTCGTTCCTATGAACACTCTGTATGTCATTGTTCAACTATTTCTAGCTTTTTTTCTGCAAGAGAGTCAAAGTTTTTTTTTTTTGTGGTTTTATAAAAGAAAACGTTTGTTGTCACTAAACTCCCTTGCATGAGATGCTACAGCATAAAACTGTTTACTGTTAGAGCAAAATATTCAGAAAAACTGATAATGATTAATTTTCACAACGGCAAATATTAATTTTAATTATTTATGGTTTTTTTGCGAGAGTGTTCGCATACAAACATAATTTTGTAGAATTCCTCAAAATGATGCGAATGGGTTTCCCCCTCAGAAAAAAGAGGCATATGAATACACAGGGTGATATAAAAAGAGTTATCAGAGCTAGAATCCCTTCGCTATAGGAATAGAAATCATTATTTTTGGGGCATCCTATATAAACTTTTATTTTCATACTTTCCAACACTCAAAATTATGCATTTTGAAGATATTTTTGGGTTTTTCGTGTTAGGGGGTTCCCCACGCGCGTAAATAATTTTTGGAACAGTTCTGCAGAAACTGGTGATTGGGTTTCCCCTATGAAGAAAAAGTTTATTAGTATACAGCGTGCCCCAAAAAGAGTTATCAGATCTAGAACACCTTTCCCATAGGAATAAAATTCGTTATTTTTGGAGTATCCTATAGAAATAATATTTTACAAACCTATATTTTCATATTTTCTAACGCTAAAAATGATGTATTTTGAGGTTATTTATGGATTTTTCATGGCGGGGGGTTCCCACGTAAGTAATTTTGTAACAGTTCTGAAGAGACTGTTCCTGTGAATGGGCTTGCCCTACGAAAACACATACAGAGTGCTCCAAAAAGGAGAAAGTTACTAAAGCTAGAATCTGTTCCCTGACATGTTAAAGTGTAAAAAAATATTTTTGCAGGAGTTTGAAATACTTCACTGATAAATTTTGTGCTTTGCCAATACTCATTAGATGGCTGAAAATATATTTTATTAGTAAGGGCATTCCTAGGAAGTGATTTATATATACAGAGTGTCCCACAAAAAGAGTGTTTAATACATTTTAATCGAAATATTTTCACATCTGCCAGCATTTGGTAACCCATAATTGTTTATGGAGTTGTGTGGGGGGTGCGTTCAAATTATTTTTTAAGGCATTCTTGTAAACAATTCTAGTGTAGGCGTTGTCTGTAGGTGAGTTTCTTCAAAGCTTGCATAAAATATGTTTGCTGGTGCGTCCCCAAGACCTCCATGTTGATTTTGAATTTACTTATTGTGTGCAAACTTGTTGGAACTTGCCAAAGTATTTGATCTCGTTGAAGTGTGCGTGGTCCAAAAGACTTGCGTCTTCTACTTTTTGTGTGTTAACACAGAACTGTATCTTATTTTTATTATTAACAACATTGTATACCTAACCTAACATAGTAGAAGTTGTAAGAAAAAGTTTAACAAAAAAGAAGTAAAAAATTTAATAGTTTTCTTCCTTCCGCAATATTAATTTAAATGTTTAAAATCTTACAAAGTCTTATGAGATACTATTGATAGCTTGTAAATATGCGCATACTTGTAAAAATATTGTACAAAGGACTTATATACGCATTTTTGAATTATTGTTATGTTTTCTTGATATTTATGTTGACATTTATTTTTTTACTTTATTTATTTTTGAGTGGTAAAAGTTATAAGATGTGAAACTGTCATGGATACATGCTGTTACATGCAAAATAATTTGTTTGTTTCATAGATCTACATATACAGTGTGTTTGCAAAAAAAAGACAACTGACAATCGCCCCTAACTTTTAAAAAGTAGTTCCAAGTACCTTTTCATTTACAAATTAGATTTTATCCAACTTGTTCCTTTATTTTGCAACATACTGTACATGGACAGACTTACAAAAATATAGAAAAAAATGTTTATTGTAATCTAAGGATTATTAATTTTGGTTTAATTTTTGTAGAGCAAGATTGATATTGAAAAAATGTTTCTGTTTCAAACCAGTGGTTGTGCACAAAGGGTATTTTTGTATACATTTAAAATAATGCTTCCTACAGGATTAATTTCAACTGTCGAAATTGAATTAATCCCAGTTGTTATTGTGTGTGTTCGTTTGTGTTAGTTTTTAAGTGTACATATTGTATGCAAAATTTTGCAAACAGGGTGTGACTCGCAGCATAAAAGTACGTACATGTAAAAATGCACTCACCGGGTAAATCCCAGATGGTGGGGTCCCCCTGGAATTCAGTTGATATACAAAAATATAATTTATTTTTTTTTGTAATACATACAAAACCAAATTATGTATGATGTAGGTACCTTAATTAAATTGTAGTCGTAGTGAAGGAGGTTAACTGGTATTTATTATTTAATTTTTAACCAACAATATAGATATTTTTGTATTATTTCTAAGAGTTATTGTTTTTTTTTTATTTAAGGAGAGTTGTTTAAATTTTCCTGTATGGATGTAAGTATGTATGTTTTCTTTTTCTACTGTATATATGTGTAGTGAATGTTATTAAAGCAATAAATATCTTCTACATTAGCAGTCTTTTGTTTATGATATCCCCAAAATAGAAATACCCTTAAAATAAGTGTTCCTTAGGCCTGTATGACACGCACAGAATTTTGTACATAATTTTTTAGAAAACTCTGTGAGCATGCGCATGCGAAAATAGGTGCAAATTACGTTGACATCTGTGAGAAAACTGTCAAAATAATCATGTGACTGTCGATAAAGCAGAATTCTAACAAGATTTTATAATGTTGGTTTAATGCATAAGGTCTTGGCGCTTTTATTTATTTATTTTACACGAACGCACAACAAAGCAAACAAGCTGCAGCCAAAAAAATGCGAGCGAAATAAGAGAAAGTGCGTGGAGTGTCGACAGGTGGGGTAAACATATTCTACTCTGCCCTCTGTGATTGTTAACAAACACTAAAAATTGCTCGTTTGGCAACGATGCGACGCCGATTTCGTAGGAAATTTTGTAGGATTTAGAACATGAACCTACAGAATTTTGTACAATGTGGGATTCCACATGATATGGAAACTCCGGCACCCGTTAGGATTACTATTTTTTTTGCCCTATAAAGTACAAAATTAAGTTCTACCTCGTTTAATTCTCGTACAATGAAGATTGTTTGAATTCAAAGTGCAGTACTAGAATTACGGTTGGTTGGGTTACAAATAAATAAATAATGTAGTAATTAATAGAAATTTTAACCTTTACCATTTTTGAAAAAAACATAATGCACTCTATGTGCAACATTTTGTACCAAATTCTATAGACTCGTGTTCTAAAACCTACAGAATTTTGTACAAAGTCAGCATCGCATCGGTAGGCAAACGAGCAATTTTTAGTGTTTATTAACAATCACAGATGGCAGAGAAGAATATGTTTGCCACGTGTTTACCACGCCATGCCGACACCCACGCACTGTCTCTTGTCTCGCTCACGGTCTTTATTACTGCAGTTTGTTTACTTTAGTACATTCATGTAAAACAATAAATAGAAGCGCTACGAACTTATGCATTAACCTAATATTATAAAATCATGTTAGAATTCTACTTTATCGACATTTGCATGACTGTTTTCTCACAGATGTCAACGTAAATTGAACCTATTTGCGCATGCTCACAGATAAAATGTACAAAATTTTATATTCTGTTCCGTTTAATACGTGTTTTGTACAAAATTACAGGCCTAATACATGTTTTACAGAATTTTGTACAAAATTTTGCGAACAAATTTTGTACAAAATTCTATAGCTGTCATATAGGCCTTATATTTGCTTGACAACATAAACGGGCAGCGCCTCGGGGGTGCAGAATCAATAGATGGCGGCGCGTTATTTTTTAGGCATAAAGAACGCTTCTCAAACACTATTTTGGTTGCAACTACTAATTTTACATTTAACAAACTTTTGACTTGATAATGCGAAATTTTTGCCAAACTTTTTGAAGAACAATATTGAATTTTTTGACAAATAATTGCTTTTAATTTGTCATTCAGTGCATGGCATCCCAGCGACCACAATTGTCAAATATGAAAGCTATACATAGCGTAATAAAGTTTTATTATATGAATTTCGACGAATAGTGATGAACAGAACTTGTAACATTGAAGCAACAGTTTAGCCATTTTTAGACAGATACCGCTGTTGTCGATATTTAGGTTAAAAGGTGTTCACTACTCAACTGTGATTGATGGCCATGCATATATCAGGTGTTCAGTATAATAAAGGCTATTATTATTATTATTAAATATAATTTACCGGCGCCTGCAGCTCGGATAGGTTGGCCGTATGCCTTTCACGCAGCTGTACCGGGTTCGAATCCGGACACCGAGGTCGGTGGTTTTTTTCTGAGCTGTAAAAAACGCTAAAACGGTCATTCTTCTCGGATAGGAAGTAAAATCGTAGGCCCCGTGTTGTTGGGCACGTCAGAAGAACCCTCAAACAGGTTAAATTTCCAGGTGTGCTAGGATCGCTCCCGTTTTTTAATATTTTACTAATTATTCAACATTTTTATTTGTAAATTTGTTCTTTAAATTTTTGTAATAAAGTTTTTATGTTTTTTCGAGGTAAATAAGAAATTCGACATGTCTCCTGCAACCATTTCAGAATTAAAAACCCTTTTATCTCATACAAATAATTCTTAGAGAGAGAGATAACAATAATAGTCAGCTGTGAATAGAATAAAGATTAAGCCCGACAATACTCAAAACTTGTCACCTCGGAGAAGTGGAACATGTGGTAGAAAGGGGTTGCAATACCTCGTGATGACCGCAAAATTAGTAACATCAGCCTTCAGAATAAGAAAAAATTTTTAGCCCTTACTAAAGAAGTCTAAGATGGTTCATGAGTATATTCTCAGATGAGTCAATTTTCGGAATTTTAGCAGACAGATCCTCTTTTGTTGGGCGTCGCCCTGGTGAGCAGGTTTATCCTGAGTCCACCGTGGAGCGTGTTAAATATCTGGTTAAAGCCACGGTTTGCTATGTTGTCAGTACCAAAGGGATAAGACGTCTGTACGTTGTTAATGGTGTGATGGAGCAGTACAAAAAATGCTGGAGGCGCGCGTGATACTATAACCGCGTGAGTGGTTCCCTGAACAAGAAAATTGCCGTTTCATGCACCACTCTGCACCCTTCCATAAAGCCAGAAGTGTTACACAGTTTTTAGAAAGATAAGGAATAAGGATTTTGTCTTGGCCTGGCAATTCGTCTGATCTGGATCCCATCGAAAATCTATGGGACATCACAAAACGAAAAATTGCAGAAGTCACCACAAATAAATCTAAACTGATTGAACTGATATCCTTTTTCTCAAAAATTCACTGGTTAGAAATCATAGGATATTAAATACTTCGTCCCTATATAAGATTTGAATTCAAAAGACCTCGTTAACAGAGTCCGTTCCAGAAAAAGGTGATATACTTCAGGATTATTGAAAGTGTGTTAGTAAAGTTTTATACGGCATATTAACAACTTATCAAATTGAGGCCTCGTCTTTCTACTTGGGCAATTCCCTTATACCCTACGGTGTCGGGGCCTCCATCTATTTCTAGTATTCCTTTCTGTTTAACGCTAACCTCTTTACTTCTTCGATATTTTTTCCTCTCTGTTGTGTCATATTCGTGATTTGGATCTCCTCTTCCTCTGTTCCCTTCTCTTACTTCCATTATCACCTTTGGGAGTTTCTCTTCTTTCATTTGGACCACATGTCCATGCCATTGTAACTGATTTCTTCGGATGGTTTCCACTATCGGTTCTACGTCTAGTTCTTCCCTCCTTGGTATGTTTCTGATTGTCTCTTCTTGTTCTGACAATTCTTATCCTGTAGCTGTTATTTTACTCTTGTGTTTGTCTTGCCCTGGCCACGTTCCTAATCGATGTACCAAAGTTGTTATATAAACTGATCTATACAAGTGCCGCTTTATTTCCCTTCTGATTTATTTTTTATTTATTAGTGTTGTATTAATCTGATAGTATACCTTTATTGGTGGTGGCAACAGATAGAAGAAGATCTGCAAGGAACCGACATCCAAAATTGGAAAATGGAATGCAAAGACAGAAAGACGTGGAGGAAGAAGATTCAAGCCATAGGCCAAATTGGCCTCTAGAGCTTTATTGCTTTTGATGTTCGGTTTCTTATATTTTGTTTTATAGTTCCGCCATTGCATATCATGACTCCCAAATATTCCTATTATAGAACTCTACCACCTCTAAGGCCATTTTTTGCTTTAAATTTGGAAATTTGACAAAAAACTCGAAGATTAGCACCTGCATAAATATAAATAGCAAAAACAACGGGAACAACTAAAGTGAACTCTGATTAAAGATCTACATGACAAATTATTTTTTACATGTGAAACAATAAAGTGACCTCTGGAACGACATTCCCAAAAGGTCCTAGATGACATTTCAGTTTTACCATTGCAATAACAACCACTGTTGTGAGTTTCCTACTCCGATACAATTTCAATCAGATTTAGATCGTTTTTGATAAGCCAACGATTAGACTGATAAGATAACAAGTCATGGACAGGAAACCCATTAATCACTTAATCCATATTTCAATTGGCCTTATCTTACATTCTACTAATTAAAAATAATATTTTCGGAAACCAGAATATTCGGGAAAATAACGTTGAAAGATACTATTATCGTCGCCTGACGCGAGAGGGCTGACGTAAAGGTATTTTGCTCTTAGGAGGAAACGTAATAACAAGCAGTATACTACCGGGCCTGGCTTGAACGTGTTCTCAAAGCAGAAGTAATGTTTTTATGCAGAATAGAAACGCGGGGATTCCCATTTCAAATAGCCGAATTTTCTCGGAAGGACCTCATTAACTGCATTTTGCAATCATACGCGCTCTTCAGGCGCCGACGATACAATTATGGTGCACGCGATTTCAAGGTAAATTCAAAAGGGAGAACACCGCATTCGCTGAGCAAAACTTCAGATATTAGTGCAACCAAAGAAGGGATAAAAAAGTATGTCTAAAAGAACGCAAATGCATAAGATGAGTTACAAGATAACACGAAAAATCGCTCGGAATTTAAGGAATCTCTATCAGAATGTTTAGAGGCACTTACGGTAGGTATTTTTGCATATCCAGGCAAATAAACCGTTATAATAATCGGGATAAAAGGCCCTCAACGTAAATAAACCTTAAACAAATGTTATAAATGATAAGCTGCGTAATTTGGCAAGTGTTTATCAAACACGTTTGGAAGCATTCCTCTATATTTAGCATAATCTCTCTCCGTGGTGCTACAGTTCTATCTACACCTGCGTCTCCCTTATCTTTCGTCTTTATTCTTCTCTTTGTCGTGCGTTGGCCTTCGAATTTTAAGTTTAGTATTTTCCTGTATCTGCCTTAACGTTATCTGCCTATCGTTGCATTGGTCATCCTCTTGTTCTTCATTTGATCTGCCCTTGACATACTTTTCTTGCTACTCCTCCGTTGTCTGTCCATTTTGAAGTTTCTACTGTATTTTCCACTTTGTATAGTTGTTTCAGTTAGAAATGATAGTGTGACCGTCTTCCTGCACTGGCCCAAAGCATAATAGCATATCTTCATCTTCCTTTGTCATTATCCATGTCTGATGTATACTACGACCGGACTACTTAGGGACATTGTATATATTATATATTATTGAGGGACTTACCTATGGGCTCCACATCAAGTGACAAAAAAATTACATTTGAAAAAAGAGGGGATGTACGCTTTTACTTGCACCCGTAATAAAGATGATGTCCCTTCCATATAAAAAAAATATTACAATATTATTACATAAGTTGTTGAAACAACACAAAGGGCTCATTTCAAACATAAACTTTAAAAGAACTCTTATGTCAGGGTTTATAATATAAATTTTGGTAACTGCTGTACAACCTTTAAATTCTTGCGCTGGTTAGCTAAACAAGGCGAAGGATACAAGGTAGTAAACATGAACTTGTAAAATATGAATGCAACAAAGAAATGAATTAAATATTGTCGAATTATCAAAGTTTTTTCTTATAAAACGTTAAACAACCTTAACAATTAAATGACAAAGTTACCTGTAATAAATAGTAAGGTCTAATTTAACAAAGCACTTTCAAACAGAAATTTTCTTCTGGTGTTGGTACAATTCACTAGATGAAATTAGGATGGCGTTCCCGCGCTCTGTTGATCTTAAACTTCAAAACGAAAGTCCATCACTTGTTGCTTTTTTCTAAGTTCCGCGCAGAAAATTTTTGGACTGAGTATCTTCGTATTCGTAAAATCGTTTCACAAGGTAATTAACCCAAATATTATTCACTGCTTATTACTTCAGTCGTTCAAATATATCAATAAACTTATAAATACGTTGCACCTTCACATTTTCTTTTCAAATTGTTAACCCCAAACTTGCTTCACTTTTCAAATTGTTGTTGATTCGATGTTACTCATTCGTTTTAATTTTTTTTTAATTAAATTCGATTGCTATTCTGTTGCAGTTTCAGAATATGAAGCGAAGATCTCTTGTAGGGCCATTATGTCCATACGGTATTTATTAATTTTTTTTATTATTTAATTTAGGGCTCCTGTTTGGTATAACGTTCTTATATTTCATGTTCTAATGCTCAATTTGGGTCTTCACAATTCACAACAGTATTCTTTTACGACATTTATGGTTGTTAAGTTGTGGAAGCTCAGTTGGTAGAGCGCTCGCTTTCTGAATAAAAAGTCGATTCTGGCTTGGGTTCAAAACCTATGCATTACTAAGCAGATTTATAAAAATCTTGGCTGCAACCCACCACACACAATTTCCAAATCCGGCTTGCAACCGTGGGATCTTAATGCTAAAAACCTTATCTAAAATTCCTGTCGTTCGGATTCTACGTTAAACTGTAGGTTCCCCGTGTTTCTATCTTAGCACTGGGAAGAAATACGTGGCAGAGAAGATGCCGATATCCAGTAGTGGGACAAAAAGTCTGTCAGTGATGATGATGAAGTTAACCCTACCCAACGCTCCTTCTTTATTCGGGTTTGGGACCAACCACGGTAGCTGCTGCTTTACTCAGTTCACACAGCTACTACCGCAGGCGGAGTTAGACATAGCGTAATATCAACAAAACAATCCATAAATATTGGATTACAATTTATAAATCGCTTTTGTATAATCAACCGCTATATTTTACAATTGTGGGAATATCGAACGTTACCAATTTTGATCAAAAGCACGCATAACTTGCATTTTACAATGCCCAAGACAATTCCAAGAGAACATAAACCAGAAAAAGCCAAAGAAAAGTTTGCTTCCGTGTGAACTAATCCTAACATTTTCATTGACCAGCGTCTACTGAAAAGTATAGAAGCATTTTTCGAGGGAATGCTTACATATCTGGACAATATCAAGACAAAATATACTATGAAAACTGGGATAAAACTTGTAATTCACGTAGGATAATAATAATAATAATAATACTAGGACACCTCCCAAAAAAATATTTATGAGCACATGTCGCTATAAATTGCAACATTCGTTCTTAAATTTTATGAAAAGGAATGTTTTGAATATTCCATTCTATGATTAGATCTTACTCCAATAAAGGTCTAGAACACAAGTATACCGTACATTGTCTAAAATGGGCTTTCCTGTACAATAAAGTTAAGGCCTTTTAGCCCCGTAACTTTTTTATTATTTTCCATATCTTTCTGATTTTGGTTTTGCTTTTTCAGCCCTGAATATATTTTCTTCTTAAATTTGTCACTACAGTCTCCCACCAGCTTTTCCTTGGTCTTCTTCACTTTTTCTTGTAATCTGGCCTGACCAACATAGCTTAAACCCTGTCCGCGGATTGCGCACAAGTAAGGCAGCTTAAGTGGGAAAGGAGCTCATTATAAACTTGAACTCCGCCCTTGCAATATCGGTACAGTCCACGAAATAGTAGTAGTCGCAGCCTGTGTAGTTTAACCATTGCGTTTTAACTACAGCCACCGTACCGAAAGAAAGTTTCTATCGCTGAGCATGTTTTGTCTCACTTCCTAGTTTACGTATTTTGAGGCTTCAGCTTCCTTGGTAGATCTGTCCCTCCAAGTTATTTTCTTTGCTTCTCTGCCCTACGCTCTGCCAATTTTATTATCGTTTCGACATTCGGTTCCTTGCAGATATCATATGTGTCTTCATTTGTCTTTCTTATGTATCATTCATCCTCAGTTTTCTTTCTTACCACGATTATTCCAATTATATTCCTTTCCCATTTCATTAATGTTTCGTGTGTATTTTTGTTTAATGCCCGTATTTTGCAGCCATGTAGAGCTGTTGGTCTCAGTATCGTCTTGTAGATTCTTATCTTTGTACTTTTTGATAGATGTTTTGCTCTTACTAGGAAATACATTGCTCCAGTGCATCTGTTTGCTTTGCTTAATCATGCATCAATCTCTTTTCCTTCTTTATCTTAGCTTGCTATTCTTGCTCCCAACTAAACAAACTCATCAACTTTTTCAAATATTATTTTTTCCAGTTAGGTATCCACTTCTAATATTGTCTTTGTATCTTGAGCTTCTTCTATTCTCATCATTTTGCTTTTCTTCCGGTTTAATTGTAATCCTATCTTATATGCAGCTTCTATCATTCTTCTCGTTGTTTCCTTCGGCTCGTTTTGATTTCTAGTTATTATGGCCATATTATCCGCATAGCCTACCACTTGGTAGCTTTTATACATTATATATCCCGCTCAAAGGACTGGGATGGCTCAGTAGTAAGAGAGTGAGGCTTTGGATGGAATAGTACAAATGCTTCTCGGTTTGAATCAATCCAGGGACTAGGCATTTGTTTTTGATTACTTGTATGGTAGGTACTGGCCCGGCCTCTATTTGCCATTGGTGATCAGATTAATGGCACTTCTCGTGTTAAGAAGACCATATTCAACACACACACCATACACCAGGCAGCTAAAGCACGATTACGCACCAACACGGTAAGCCGTAGGGCCGCGCCCTGTTGTGCATAGCACCAACTAGCTTATCCTGATTACAACGTCCTTGGGTATTTCTCCTTTAACCCTTACATTACTTGTCGTTTTCTTTAGTGTCATGTTCAGTTCCCTCACCAGCTTCGGCGGTATGTCGAATTCTTTCATTGTTTTTATCGGTCTAGATCTTTTAACTCGTATGCTTTTTTAAAGTCTATCAACAGTATTGCGCAGTGTTGGGATTTTGTGCTCGTAGCAGATTGTTAGTACCTCTTCCAACATAAAGATTTGATCGGTTGTTCCTCTCCCGTTCTTGAAGTCGGTTTGATGTTTTCTTATCTATGGTTCTACTGTTGTTTCTAACCTAACTTTAAATGTTGTCTCTGCCATCTTATAGATAGTATCTATCAGGGAGATACCTCTATAGTTGTTTACTCTTTTTGGTCTCCATTTTTCAAGGTTGGTATTGTTGACATTTTTTCTTTATTCCAGATTGTTAGTAGGTATTTATTCATATATTTTGGGTCTCAGATAATCTTCGCCATAATTTATGTTCTCTGTTGTTATTCCATTTTATACGGGGTTTTTGTTATTTTTTAACTTCTTTATGATTTTTCTATCTCTTCCATTATTATTATGTTCTGTGACTTGGATATCTACCGCAACTATTAATACGTGTTCTTCTTCTTCCTTTTTAATTTCTATTGTAATGGTCTTCTGCTTCTATAACTTTCTGTTCGTTTCTATGAGTCTTCTTCTGTCGGTTTATCTTTTTAACTTTTGCTCTTTGATCTTTATATGCCTGTTTGTCTTCTTCTTGTTGTGCTTGTGACGCTTTGTCGCTCTGATCCTGTTTCGGTTACACCTTTTTCCTCCTACCATTTTCGTTTTCTGTTACTCTTCAAGTTGTATCACTTTTCTGTTGCGTTTTGGATAATTGACTCCATTTTCTTCCATTCTTCGTCTATGCTTTGGGGTACTCCCTTCGCTCTTTTTCGATAGCATTATGCTATTTCTTTCTTGTGTTACTTCTTTGTCCAACTCTTCCATAGTTAGCTGTTTCTGTCGTTTTTTTGTTCGTTTTTCCGTTAGACACTTCTTTATTTTCCAATCTACTCTCCGAATTTATATCTGCTCCTCTAATGACATTACATTTTATCTTATTTTTTAGTGCTGCTTGCCCACGCGCACATTTTCTATTTGATTTATGCATTTTCCGTTTGGGGACAAAATAAACATTTTAAAAATCGCGACTGTGTGCACACAGTCCCTATATATTCAAATACCGTAAATTATAGGTTTAAAGTACAAATTATTGTAAAAAACAACTGGCCTCGATGGTCTGATGCTAATGTTTAGCGCATTTGCTTATCGATCCAAGGGATCCGGATGAGATTCCGGCTGTGGTTGCTGAGATTTTTCTGGCGCGGAAAAATATGAAAGTTCGCTATCTGTCGGATAAGAAGTAAAGCCATAGGTCTTGTGCCACTGCGATGTGTGGACATGTTAAAAATCATTACTGAGGTTGGATAGGCAAAATTCATAATTCAATAATCCCGTGGGCAAAGATGCTTGGAAAACCGCGTCCTATATTTCACTCAATCAAAATCAATTTCAAAGCAAGGTAAATTAAACAGTGTGAACAGAGCACAATCTGGTCAGGCAATAGATTAGAAGCAAACCATACGACGCTGATAGTATCATGGCGTCGCGATAAACATGTGTGTGGGTATTTAAAAGCTGTCAAGTGATTTTTTTCCTCAGTTCGTGCTGAAACCGAGTACTGTTTGTAGTTGTGGACAGTACAAGTTGACATTTGTGTGTTATTTTCACTTACGTGGCTCAAAAATGTGTGGTAAGTGGCTTATTTTTGAAAGGTGTAAGGGACCTTTTTGCCGACCCTTACCAGATCCACATTCGTGGGTTTGATGGGTTTTCATGGGCCGCCTAAAATCTCGGGGGTGTTTTTGAGGTCGGTTAATAGGAAAGCGGGTGGGTGGAAAGAGAAAATGTAGTTTATTTTTTTGTTGCGAAATATTAGGAAAAGATATTGCGGAAATTGTATTTTATTATATATATATTTTTTTACTTTTAAAGGGTAAATTTAATTTGTTTTTAATAAATATTAATTATAAGTTCAAATTATTTTTTAAATCTTGCGTTTAAATAGCGACAATATTAAATATTGAAAATTGGGTTTGCATCCCTTCTGCCCTACCCAAACCGGCGTCGATTGCTCAACAGTGCTAATTGCATTTCTGCAACAAAGGACAATTAGTATTCAATAATTTTATGAGTGTGACGGGCATTAAACAGAGATATAATTTGTGTATACATAAATCCATTACTGAAATAGAAAGTTGTTTTTCTAGAAAAAATTAAATACCAAAGAAGCTGGCGGATATGTTTTATAGCAATAATGTGATATTCAAAGGAAGCTGGCGCAATTTATCAACAAATAAATTAGTGAAATATGTTACAGTTATGGAAATAGTTTGTAATTTTTGTAAATGTTAAGAAACTTCCTTAAGGTTGAACAAGCAATCAGACTTAGTTGAGGGATTTCTTAACGTTGGTGTTAAGCCTTAACCTTAGACGAAACTGTATAAAAGAAAATATTAGCAGTATGGTTTTCTACTTCACCTCATATTTGTACATTATTTTTTATTTTGTACAAAAATAGGGTGCGGTATATAATTTCCAAAATTTTGATTTTTATTTAATTCCATTGCGGTTATATCTTGCAGTCGATATAACCAAAATAGATCAACCAAATCGTAACTCGTTAAGTAAACTCTCATCCAGTGACCTTTAATGGTTTAACATTCCAATCAACACCTTTTGATCTGAAATCTAGCCAGAATCGAGCAGCAATTACATAACCACGCCAGTACAAAGTGAAAGTGTTCCCTGTCTGTGTTATGTTAAAGATTTGTCCAACAACCAGCACTAGACAAAAATATTGCCCACGCGTAGGAGGCTAAGGTTGCGACCAGGAACACCAACAATGGTTCAAGACCGGCACTCCCCGCACTTGCTCAATAATGCAGTGCATTTTGCAGGAACGAGTATTGAATATCTGAAACCCTAGGCTCGTGCAACAAGAGTAAAAGTTGCCTGTGACTTTGAGAGTCGCCCCTAGCAACACATTTCCTTTGACTTTTTTTTTTCACTAGATTTAATTATCACGGCCAACCAGATTTGGTGTTTTTGAAGACAAACTTGTTTGATTTGTCGTTAAAAAATGGATTTGGGGGCATCAGAACGCGCCAAGTTTCTCTGCGTTTAGAAAAATTGAGGAGCCTCCCATTTCTTATTTATATTAATTCAAAACTTTACGCAGTTTATTAATAGTAGGTTATTTGTATTCGCATAATAAGATAAAATTCTTACGGAAAATTGCGCTTTGTTATAGCACAGTAAATCGAAAAAGTATTATCAGCGAGCAATAAATTAAAACGGTATGTTTTCTGTGTTTTGTGAATTAGTTTGCAAAACGTTATCATTGTTATATTCATAGAAAGATTAATATTATCGTAAGCTGAATTAAACGAAACGACACGTAGTCTAGGAGAACAAAAAAATGTAAATAATAAAATCGTGTATGGATTCAAAAATTCATAGGCGGCGGCACAAGGTGTTCGGGACTTGGGAAAATTAAAAAACATCTGCTTGCACATGAAAATACCCTTTTTTCACGCCCCCAATTCAATTTCAAAACAAACAATGCTTATTTTAGCTCTGAAATTAGTTTTTTTTTATGTGGGCGTGTTATTTGAAGTGTTACCCAATAATAATTAGTACTTGCAATTATTGTTGTATGAACGGAAACGTCACCTACGTCGGAATTGTTCGCTTATCTTTTATTATCTCGTACCGTTTTTAAGTGCAAGGTATTAACGTTTATCGGTTGTAATAATCCTTTTTGGCTAATCCGTCTAATTTTTACCACTGATAGCTAATGATTGTCTGTTGGAGATGTGTCAATCAAATATTTCACAATTAAATGTTTTTTTTTTTGCGTATTTATGTGATAATAACGGTTAATGTCGTGGAAAGGGCTTGTCAAGGCTTTTTCCAGCTTTTTCTGTGCGGCAACGAAACGGAACTTGTAGATTTGTAATTTTATGCAAATTTTTGGTCGTAAAACACCGAAAAACCTTCAAGGTGAACAGAAATAAATCTTATTGGTTTATTATTAACAAACCGGTAGCTGGGCAAAAAATCAAAGCGTAACTCTTCCGATGGTAATTAATCGGCAAAAATAAATAACTTAGGATTATTATCAACATCTAAACATAGTTTTTCAATGTGACCATTGAACTTTCATGTAGAACCAACTAATGAGAAAAATTCAACACCGAAACGGAACTTTTGAACGGTCATTGCAAACAAGCCATTCATTGTAAAGTGTTGAAAATTTACAGGTTTCTTAATTGGGGCATGAAGTACGAATTTGACAGATTTTATTACTTTATTCTTAGACCTGTATGATACGGCACAGAATACCGTACAAAATTTTGTTCAAAGTGTTTTTACAAAATTCTGTGCCGTGTCACAACAAAATTTAGTAGTTCGTGCTACAGAATTTTGTTCAGACACAGCGTCAATCGATGCGCAAACGAGCACTTTCTAGTGTTCATCAATGATCACAGAGAGCAAAGACGTAAACGTTTTACCACGTGTACCACCTAAAATCTCTCAACGCTAGCCATTCTACACAAACTTTATATAACTTATAAAAAAAATCTTCCCGAAAACGCAAAAATAATACAAGCCACGAAAAGATAACTAACATTCGAGGTTATGTAAACAAAAGTAAACACTTATTATTTATTATACCTTGATAGATTTCTACTTTATCGACAGTCACATGATTATTTTGACAGTTTCCTCACAAATGTCAATGTACCATAAATTGCACCTATTTACGCATGCTCACAGACAGAATTTTGTACAAAATTTTGCACAAATTTCTGTTTGCTGTATGACACGGCACAGAATTTTGTACAATATATTGTTCAAAGTTTTCTTCTTATACAAAATTTTGAACATAATTTTTGTATAAAATTCTGAAAACACGTATTACACGGAACAGAATTTTATACAAAATTCTGTCTGTGCGCATGCACAAATAGGTGCATATTACGTTGACAACAGCGAGAAAACTGTAAAAATAATCATTTTAATATAGATAAGGTAGAAATCTATCAACGTTTAATAATAATTGTTTACTTTTGTTTACATAACCTCAAATGTTGTTTACTTTTTCGTGGCTTGTATTATTTTTGCGTTTTGGGAAGGTTTTTTTTGTTTAGAAGTTATATTAAGTTTGTGTAGAATGGCTAGCGTTGAGAGATTTTAGGTGGTACACGTGGTAAAACATTTACGGCTTTACTTACTTTTAACAAAATTTTATAAAAAATTCTGCAACACATTATACGGTGTCTGTGAGTATGCGCAATTAGGTGAAAATTATGGTGACATCTGTGTGAAATCTGTCAAAATAGTCCTGCGACTGTCGATAAAGTAGAATTCTAACAAGATTTTCTAATATTAGGTTATTGCATTTTACATGAACGCACGACAAAGCAAACACGCTGCAGCAATAAAGAATGCGAGCGAGATAAGAGAAAGTGCGTGGAGTGTCCGCAGGCGGGGTAAACATATTCTTCCTTGCCCTCTGTGATCATTGATGAACACTAGAAAGTGCTCGTTTGCGCATCTACTTTACGCTGTTTCTGAACAAAATTCTGTAGACTTTCGAGCACGAATTTTGGACAACATTTTGTTGTATGACACGACACAGAATTTTGTAAAAACACTTTGATCAAAATTATGTTTAAAATTTTGTACAAAATGTTCGAAATTGATATTTTGACGGAAATACGCGTTTTGTACTTCTAGGTTTATACCATGTTGGTGCTGTCGGAAGTGTTGCTAATTGATATTCAATTATTATACTTTTCATTTGCAGAAAAACAGCCGAATTGCATTTTTACAACCAGTCTTTTATGGAAAGTTTAAAAATGTAGAAATATACAAGAGCTTTATTTTAGGCGTAACCGAATTCCCAAGAAAGATATGTTTAATGTTAAATGATGCGCTTTTAAACGCACAATAAATAATTCCATAAAATTCCATTCAACTACATCAATAAATAAAGAAAATATAGCGAAAATTCGAAATGATGATGGTGAAGGTCTTAGAGTTCCTTTTCGCAAGTTAAATTCTCGCACACTAATAACCGCTTGTAAGCCACATCTTTTAACGCGCCCTGTATTAGATTTACAGGCATGCCTTGTTAGTATTATTTTGCAACCAATATGGGGAGGGAATCTGCTAAGATGACTACTGTTATTAATTTTGTAACGTTTAGCAGAAAATTTTGAACTTTAAAAATTTGAATTTTCGTAAATATGCAGAGACAGTTTGAAGTATGGGAAAGTACAAGCTAATTGGTAAAAATCGCCGACTTAATAAAAATACATAATTACGTTACTTCTAACGCTAGAGGGCAGGCATTTTAATTGATATAATTTCGAAAAATAAGTATCTACTTGTTTTACACAAACAACTCATGTATCCACTCGAAATGCTTATCAAAAGCATTTCAATCTGAAGATTCCTTTGCTTAAGAATTCTTCGGATTCCTCCCCACAACCGTACGGATTGGTGACTGGCCTTTGTTTTTTTGCGGCCGTACCGGTTACGTGTAATTCCCGACATTGAAATTTTAACGGTGTTTTTACGAGTACGTGAACTACGTTTAAAAACAATCTGATTGTGTGTATACTGTATACGTCAGTGATAATTATAAAGAAAATGTTAAGAATGCAGCGACCTTCGAGGCGCCGACAATTAACGTTTATGTTAATTCTGGTACCGTTAGGGCAACCATGAAAATTAAAATACATTTTTCTGTTCGAAAGTGCATGTTTACCGTTAAATGGAAAAAATGATGAAAGAAGAGAAAGCTTTCTGGAAAATGGGCCCGTTTTGACGATCAGGGTCGCCGTTGCTTGCTACTTTCAATTTCTTCGCTGCAAGAAGTACTTCCATATTCGAAACTAGTCGCGACTGGACGGCCTTGGCATTCTGTTGTTCAAATTTGTCCTTTTTATTACAAATTCATGCATACTTCTGGTTTTTTAAAACGCGAAACCGACAAGTTTTTTCCCCTCCGAGACGCGAACCTTGACTTTAGTTTTTTCGGCCGGATCAGCTGAGGAGCCGTAAGATCGAAGAAAATTTACATTTCTAATTAGAAGGATACCAGACAACCCTAACCTATTACAACTTCGCAGCCCTTCCTGGTGCTTAAGTTCGAATTCGAAGTGAGGAGGCGTCGGACAAGTCAAAATTCCGAAGGTCTTTTTGTTTGTGTTAAGAGACACTTCCTTGTGTTTGAAGTTGAGGTCATTCTTGGATTCTGCAGAATTAGTTCTTCCGTATTTATATGAAATTTCCTTGAGCTGAACCTCGCAATTCGGTACATACAGCCGAGCCCAAATTTTGCCAATGCCACGACCTCAGATAATAGTTCAAATTTTCTGGTTGGAGTTGCCATTGGTGTCCTGCCGTTTTAGGCTAAACAGTAGTAACTTCAATTTTTGTCTATTTGTTGTTACTGCACTTATATGAAGTCATCTGGTATCTTATAGCGTTAACCCTAGCATGATTATTCGTAAAAATGTGTGAAAATCAAAAAATATTAGCGACTGCTAGAAAAATAAGAAACGTAACGTAACTTCTTTATTTTGTTTTAAATAAGTGTTACTAGTATTTTATCACTAAAAGGAGAAAAAAATCATATTCAAAAATAGTCAAGGTGTTATTAAAAAAATTAAAGTTGATACTTAGGACAAAAATATTTAACATTGCCGTTTTGTAAATGAATTACGAGCTGGTTACAGCAATATATTTAATATATGTATGTCTAAATATTAAAAAAATAAACAGTGGACAATTAAAAAAAGACCCGGTAGGGTGATTATGCCAGTGGTCGGCCTCTTAAGAGAATTTTTCGCTTCAGTATAACTTACAATTTAATAGAAATAACACAACCAAGTCATAAACCGTGTATGTGATGCACTATGTATCGTATTTTTAAAAAAATGTAATATTTTTTACCTAGTTCAAGCCACAAAAAATAAATAAATATATTTCCAGAATTTGTCACTTTTACTAGTAGTCGGCCACTAGATAACCTATGTCCAGCCAATTCCATACCAGTAGTCAGCCAAGGTAAATAAAAAGGAACAGTAGTATTTCGAAAATAATTTATTATTATCTTTTGATAAAATGAACTCATTTATTATTATCTTTTAACAAAATGAACAAATAAACTCCTTATTATTAGGCGTATTTTAACAAAATGAACAAGTGAAGTGATCATGCTCAACCTGGTGGTACTCTAAGCCTCTAAACTTGGTGCACTGCAGATGGTACCACCGTGGGCACATATCACAACCAATATTCTTAAGTGCATCTTCTTCAGCGTCACTGTCAAGTTCCGTATCACATTCTGCACACATTTCATTCCTTAGTTTTATGTTTTCAGTATTATCATCATTTGTTTCATTTGTACACTGCCCTGCCCTTCCAGTTTTACATTTTTTCACACCCTTCTTCGCTTTCTTTTCTGCTGCCTATTTACACCTTTCCTCTTTTTTCCTCAACTTCTCCGCTTCTAACTTCTCCTTGTCCTCAGATTTTCTTTTTAAATAGCGTCTGAAATCTTCAGACGAAATAGCAGAGGGCTGTCTCTCATTTTCATTTTTTTTTTGCTTTGTAAAGAGGACTAGGCCAAAACAAGTGCGCATCACATTGTGGTCGATCTTTATATTCCCTGGGAATCTGAATATTCTGTAAAACTTTAATTTTCTTGTTCTGTACTATATTTTGTCCATCCCCAATTGTACTTTCATTGCGAAGTTTGGCGATTACTACTTTTTGGTTATTACTTTGGTCTATGTTTGTTTCATCCATAGTACTAGGAATGCTGACATCATTTGTTCTTTGGTTTTTAAGTTCTTTTACATTTTTGTCGTCGATAATTACACTTGTATTAGGAATGCTGGTATCACTTGTTTCTTGGTTGCCAGTTAATTCATCTACATCGGTAAGTACACTTGCAGTAGGGACAATTGTATCTGTTCTTTGACTCTCATTAATTTGGTTATCATTTTTTAAAATATCTTGAGTTTCCTCAGGTTTATTGTTACTTTTAGATTCATCCGGTATTTCTACATCACTCACATTTTTCGTAAAATTCTTTAATTCATGATCCACATTTTGTTCACCTACACCACCATTTATATTAAGAAAGTCACCATCCATTATTAGTAGGTCATCGTTATAATTAATAATTTGATTGTTTCTTCTACTTATATAATTTACAATATTATTTTCTGCTTCCACTTTATCATTATCGACAAATATTAACTCAACATTTTCTGCAACTTCATAATTTTGTTCAGGTCGCTCTGATTCTTGTTCACGGCCTTCTATAATTGATCGTATTTCAGTAATAATATTCGCAACTGATGTATTGCCAGTTTCTTCTAATTTGGGCTTCAAATGTAATAATACGTTTTCTGCTATTTCCAAGTGATTTAAAGAAATTTGCTGGTGCTGTTCTTGACTTTTCTTTTCATACAGATTCTCTAACTGATTTTGTACGCACTTACTGTAATCTCCTCATCATCAAAAGGGTATAGTCCGCATTTTCGAAATCCGTTAATTATACTGCTTTCCAGCGAATTACTATCAAGGACCTCTTTCAGTAAAGGACAAAACGTTGTCTTACTCAAAACAGAGTTAGCATTTTCGGGCTTTGCTTGCCACGTCCTCACCGTACACTCTTCCATCCCGTCTTTAGAGGTTTAAAGACACTTACGTCTGCGGGTTGTAGTATATGCGTTGTATTGGGAGGTAATGCGTACAAAATTATTTGACGTTCTTGACAAAATTGGCTTAATTCGAGGGTTAAATGCGATTTATGCCCGTCGATGAGAAGCAGCACAGGTCTGGTGACATTTTCTTTGTCTAACCACTTGTCTATGCCATTTGCCACATATTCATAAAAAACGTCTGACCGCATCCACCCGCTATTTGACTTTCCAATGAACCATTCAGGAGGAACACTAGATATAACTGCAGCAGGAATTCTAACATATGGGAACACAACCATTGGATTTAGCGTTTTTCCGTCTGCCGAAAATACTAACAGAACAGTTATGGTTTCTTTTTCATTCCCTTTTTTGACATCATACAAGTTTTTCCAGCCCCTTGGTGCGAGGACTTTCCCAGTTTTAGGGCACATTGAAAAACTTGTTTCATCTCCATTTAATATACGAGATGGGTCTTCAAGTATATCCAGTGTACCATTTGTGGTCAAATACGTTTTAAGTTCTCTAAACCATTTCTTGATATACTCCTTAGTAACTATGGCACGAGATTTAGTAAGGCTCTCAGCTTCACGAAGTGCTAAATCTTTGTGCCTGGTTAAAACACTTCTATGCCATTTTTCTCCAGGACGATTATTTGTAAAAGGGGTATTTCGCTTTTCTTTAACAATAATATTTTTTACTGCGTCTAATAAATCATTCTGTTTCTGTGGAAATCCACATTTAGCCAGGTGTAACAGCCATTGTACAAGTTGGTGTTCTTCATCCGTGGAGAGTACAGTAGGTGGACCCATTTTGCGAGGTCCTTCTGCAATTCTTCCATGTATCCTATCCTGCAAAGTTGCACGGGGTATTGAAAACCTCCTACTAGCTTCTCTTATGGGTTCGCCGTTTCTTATTGCAGATAAGGCATTCTGTAAAGATTCCTCGGAATATTGGTGGAACAGACGCTTCTTTTTATTTTCCGCCATAATTTACTTGTTAATCTGCAATAAAATATCCTTCTAATCATAGAAGTTCTTCATCCCTAGATTAGAAAATAATGTGGCCGAACTAGAGCAAGCTGCAACCATTACTCGGCCGTCAGATTTAAGCCACGGCCGACTACTGGAATATATTAAAAATACGAACAATTTCTGTAGTTTATCCAAATATATAAGTATGATCTTTATGTTAGTACCACATAAGGTCTAGAATGCAACATAGACGAATTTCCGGTAGTCGGCCGCTGTGGCCGACTATTAGAATGTAAGGATAAAGTTATGTCCAGTAGTCGGCCGCATGCCTATTTCCTACTTCATACGACTTGTAAGATATGTAGAGGTTAGAAATGCTCGTAAAATGTATATAAATTCATACAAACACCCGCAAGTACTTCTTACACTTCCCCCTTTTAATATTAACCTTATTTCCTCATGCTACTTCCCTTATAGAAAAAATAAGATTCATTTACCTATTGTCGTCCGACAGACATGCACTTACAAACCACAGCCAACTTAACTGTCAGAAGTGAGGTTAGTAATGTAATTTTTCTTGTTGACGCGAAAAGCGCATGGCCGACTACTGGGTTATGGAATTTTTAATTAATATGCAGTGGTTTACTTATTTTACCTTCTTTTTTGTATAAGTGGACGACTACCGGGCGAGGCTGAACTAAGGCACAGTCGCCCTATACAAAAAAAATTAATAATATTTTCTACCTCACTTCATACAGAGCTTTTTTTATGTCAGATGATGATGATGATGATGATGATGTAGTAGTAGTCTTAGGCCTACCTTTAGGTGTAAGGCTGGCGGAGTTAAGTCTTGTAGTTTTATCTCCACTGTTTTCTGTCTTGCGTTTGATTATGTATTCCATCCCATGGTATTCCTTTTTTCTCTGCTTCTGTCATTTCGTCGATCCATCTTGGTCTTGGTCTTCTTTTTTTATTTTTCCCGGGCACTCGCGTTTCGAACACGGTTTTTGTAAGTCTGTCGTCCGGCATTCTACACATATGTCCAAACCATCTGAGTTGCCCTTCTATGATTTTATCATTGATAGATTCTATTTGCAGGTTTTGTCTGAATGTTTCATTTCTTATTTTGTCCTTGTTCTTTGTCTTTCTTACTGCCTTTTCTATTTCTTCTTTATAATTTCAATTTCTTGTTCATTATTTTAGGCCTCTTCCTCCTCCTCTTGATTTTGAGCATCCGCGTATGTTAACTCTTCAAGATATTCTCTCCATCGATCCATTATTTCATCTTCTTTAGTTATTATATTTCCAGCCTTATCTTTTATATTTAGCATATTATATTCCTTTCTTTCCTTAGTTGTTTTAGTGTAAAATAATTTTTGGTTCTTTCTATAGTTTTCTGTCATTTTATGTCCAAATTTCTCCCATGATTTCTTTTCAGCCTCTTGGATTGTTATTTTAACTTCTTGTCTTTTTTCTTTGTATATTTCGTAATCTTCCTCTCTTTTTGTAATTAAATATTTTTTCCACAGTTATTTTTTAGTCTTTATTTTTTTCCTTATTTCATCTGTCCACCATTCAGTTTGTCTCATGTTTTTGTTTGTTATTTTCGATTTGCCGCAACTCTCTTCCGATGCTTTCAATATGTTGTTCTTGAGGGATTCCCATTTTTCTTCCATGTTCGCATTTTTTCCTTAATTTTTAATTTTTCATCTAGTAGCTTTTGGTATTTCTTTTGGTACTTTTCCTCTCTTAATTTAAAACATTTTATTTTTTCGTTTATTTTTCTTCTTTTATCTATTTTTTCATGCTTTAATTTTTTCAGTTTCGTTATCACTAGGTAGTGGTCACTTCCTATATCTACTTCTCTTTTGACTTTTATATCCTTCAATCTTTGCCATTTGTTTTTGCTCACCAGAAAGTAGTCGATGATTGATTTCTCATTTCTGCTCTCTGTTATTCTTGTATATTTATGTTTGAATTTTGTGTTTGTTATGATTAAATTACTTCTATTATTCTTTCGCCGTTGTTATTTAATGTCTCTTCTCTTTCCTTACCCATATATTCTTCTTTCCAACTCGTCCGTTTAAATCTTCCATTACTATTAGATTTTCTTCCCCACTATCTATTTGCTTTTGTAACTCCCCGAAGAATTTATCCTTTTCATCTTATCTTGCGTCCTCATTTTCCCCATATGCTATAATTATTGTCCATATTTCTTCGTCTACTAGTTTTATTTTTACGGTTAATAATTTTTCGTTTACGTACTCTTCTTGTATCACGTCTCTTAGTGTATGCGGGGCGATTATTAATCCGACTCCTTCCTTTGTTCTCTGATTCTCATCTACTCCGGACCAATATATCCAGTGTCCTTTATGTATTTTCTTTAACCCTTTTCCTTTCTTCTTTTGTCTCCGTAATTCCGATTATTTCTATATTGTATCATTTCTTCTACTAGTTCTTCTTTCCCCATACTGCTTCTTACATTCCACGTTCCTATTGTGATTTCTTTATTTCCACGACTGTTTTCTTTGTTTTTTATTTCCTTTTCTATATTTCTGTGCATAATCTTGCGTGTATCTGTCCCGTAATTTATTTTATCATGTTCTCTGTTGCATTGCCTTTTTCCTTTACGTTTGTCGTCGTCATTTGACCCATCCCCTTTTCCTTTATTTATCAGTTTTTTGGATTTGTTCTTAAGTGACTACTCTTCTTCCGCCTCTCCATATTTCCTTCTTCATTTCCATTTGCCGGCGATCTCTGACTCACCGTTCTACCATTTTTCCAATTTTTTCATAATTGCTTTGTCTCCTTTTGGTGCAAAAATGAGGTGTAGTAAAATTTTCAATTGCTTGATAGTGTTGTCTATTTAATCTCATAATTTTACCGTGATTTTTATATTTTATGGTACAAAACTGAAATAAACTACTCAAAAATGAATAGGGATATTGCAGTATAAGACACTTTTATAATTAAAAACTACCAAAAAAACAAAATGTAACATCTTTTTAGTAATGAATATGAAAATTTTAGTAATGAATATGAAAATTACAACAAAGAAGAAGTTTAATAATATTATAATGAAAATCGTTGTTGTCTCCTTTAGTTTAACTTTTTTTTTCTATTCATTCATACTACCGTCCCCCTCCTCAGAACCGCTTTCGCATTACTTACATTACTTACTTACATACTATCCATTCATGTAACATGCACCCTAAACTTAACTAAGTGAAATACAGTCGCCTAAGCTAGGGTTCGACCACGCAGCCGATCGGACCGCATTTCACTATGACCTCGACTGACAGAGCGTATTCGCACTGCTCCACCGAGGTCCCCCTTTGATTTAACTTAAATT
This sequence comes from Limonius californicus, assembly GCA_014611495.1. Taxonomy (NCBI): domain Eukaryota; kingdom Metazoa; phylum Arthropoda; class Insecta; order Coleoptera; family Elateridae; genus Limonius; species Limonius californicus. The sequence goes on along the minus strand of JABXWE010001445.1, from coordinate 16,315 downwards.
TATTAAATTCTAATACCGCGTGGCACCTCCTCTGGCAGTAACAACTGCCCTGCACCTTGCCGGCATACTCTCAATGCAATTATCAATATATTCTTGTGGAATTTGATGCCACAGTATATTCCTCAGCTGTTGCACAATAGTAGTAGGCCTTGTATTAGGATGGTCCAGTTGTCTCTGCAAAAAGTCCCATGCATGCTCGAACGGGTTGAGGTCCGGAGATAGTGGAGGAAGAGCAAAATGGTTTACTTCCTCATCTCTAAAATAAACCGAGCACGATGCGGCCTTGCGTTGTCGTCAAGAAAAGCAAAATATACCCGTCCAACAGCGTTGCGACAGTTCAGAACCAAGTCCATAATGATTTCTAGGGCATAACGTTGGCCCGTGAGTGTGCCATTAAAGATATGGAGGTCAGTACGCCACCCTAAAGAAATTCCAGCCCATACCATAAGACCACCACCACCAAAGGCAACGACCGGTTGGGTATCCTGAGGTAAGGTACGATGTCCGGCACTACGATATACTCTTTGACGCCGGCTATCATTGCTGAGACAATATCTGGACTCGTCCGAAAACAGTATATCGTTCCACGGTGTCGCTTCTTGAGCCTACGTCTTGACAATTCCACCAGGTGTCTTCCTTGAGCCACGGTTCTTGCAGGACATCTCAGGGGGCGGTATGAAGTAAATCCTACTTCAAACAATCGATTTCGCACAGTTTGGAAACTCGATTTCCTGTGGCATTCTGAAGCACTTGCTATAGATGTCGAGCAGTTGAAAAGGGGTGCATTCTTGGATTAATTAACAGAAGTCGATCCTCACGATGTGCTGTGATGAAAAGATCCACCTCCAGACCTTCTTGCAGTCGTACATGTTTCTTTAAGGCGCGAAAGAGCACATGAAATTACGCTCTGCGTGGTTACTACCATATCAGTAATGTCGATCTGGCGATCTCCTCTTTGGTGCATAGCAACGGCTAAATTTCGTTGTTCTATTGTTAAATGGTTTCTCTGCATTGTTGTTTATTATTAAGAACACAAATGTAACACACGATTCAAAAAACAATGGACAAAAAAGATCTTAAGAAAACAGGAAAGATTATTCAATCAAACACACACAAACACGACTTGACACTAACACGATTAAATAATTGTAACTGGATTGGATGTTTTTTGTTTTTTTAACATCAAACATTGCCGCTTGCTCTAATTATCAATAATAGACGATCATTAGCCGCCAAATACAGCATATACATATGTTTTATATTACAATATTCCTATTCATTTTTGAGCAGTTTATAATATAACGGCGCTGTATTTACCCAGGTCTACATTAATAGTTTGTAATTGAATGTTCAATTCAATTTTGCAATAACAGATCATCAAATTAGGCTAGAGCGCTTTTTACAACTAATATTTTTGAAGCTTCCAACGTCCTGTTTGAGATGCTGTTGTAAATTTGAACTTGGACGTTTTTACATCTACCTAAGCGGAACGAATAGTAAACAGTACCCCTGGCTTTTAATACTGATATTAATGTTGGAGATCTTATTAATTGTTTCTTGCCTTACTCTGTTGAAATTCATTCAAACTTCATATTAAAAACACTCGAACATTTCAATTATATTTACGTATTAATTTGAAGGTTTTGCCATTTCTAGCCGCTAGAATCGTATATTACCATTGTTATTGGCAGAAATTTCCGTTTATTAAATATTTACAGCCTGGCGCATAGTTACAAGTGAACCTGTTGTTGGGCAATTATTTATGTAACGCCAAACTCGAGGCGGTGGCTTGGTTTGATTAATTTTTTATTGAGGAAACGCGTAAAAATATAGCGCCTTGCCCAACCGTGTGTAACGTATAGTAATTTGGAGACCGGCAACTCACGGGAATTTTCATTCCAGGAATCTTTGCCTATCTCAATTACCTGACCCCCAAAAGCCGCAAGGAGATTCTGGAGCTGCTCGTCAATGGACTCAAAAGGCTTGAATACCGTGGCTATGATTCCGCTGGTATGTTTTCGAAATTTACCTCCATTAGGTGATCCTAATACCCTTTTTTCTTTCTCAAAAGGAGTTGCAGTTGACCGTCCTGACCACAAGGACATGGCACTCATTAAGAAAACTGGAAAGGTGAAGCAGCTCGAAGAAGAAATTAATCAGAGTAAGTGTTTTTCCTTCTTTCGCCATTGGAAATAAATTTTTCTAAAAATTAATTAAAATTAACAGGAAGTGGCGAATTGGATGTAGATGCTGTCTCAGATAACCATTGTGGTATAGCTCACACCCGTTGGGCAACACACGGTGTGCCCAACGAGGTGAACTGTCACCCTCAACGCTCTGATGAGCAACACTCCTTCGTTGTGGTCCACAATGGAATTGTCACCAACTACAAGGAAGTCAAAACCTTTCTACAGAAGAAGGGCTACTATTTTGAGAGCGATACCGACACTGAGGTTATTGCCAAGCTCATCCACCATTTCTACCAGAAACATCCCCAGTATTCTTTCAGGGAGTTGGTTGAACAGGTTGTGCAACAACTGGTGAGTTTGCGTGTGCTGGGTGCTATTGATGGAACTCATGTTGTGTTTTTTTTTTTATAGGAAGGCGCCTTTGCCTTGTGTTTCAAGTCCAAGCACTTCCCTGGTGAATGTGTGGCCACCCGTAGGGGCTCCCCATTGCTTGTGGGTATTAAAACTAAGTCTCACTTAGTCACCGATCACATTCCCATTTTGTACGGCAAGGGTAAGTATGCCCTCCTGTTAAGGATGATTTGAAAATGAAGAAATTATTAGAGTAGTTGTCTTTAAAGAAAAATAGTACATGATATTTTAGTAGCTTGTTTTGGTTAAATTATCCTTAGTTAGTTTGTTAGCACAGAAACCATAAGCATTTATACGTTTGCAGGGAGAGACATTATCGTTCTGTATGGGGGTAAAGGTATGAAGTTTCTCTGCATGTGCATGGCTGTTTCAGTTTTATGCATTCTTTACTTGCATGGCCGTTTGATTTCGCTTCTCTTTTGGTTTGTTACTTAGGTGGAGGCTTAAAAAGTTTAAGGGTGGAATCTAACAAAGCTTTGCTTGACTTACCACTAAAATGGGAACTTTTTGGGAACTGTGTATGTATAACCTCCTCACTAACAAAATTACTAACAAATCAGCCAGTATGCACATTGTCACGTTGAAAATCAAAATTTAATACCCTGCTGTGAATTCACTTTTGCTCACTTGCTTAGTCGACTTTGTAATACACAAGCAGGTGCTCGGTGGTGTGGATTGCACACACATTGCTAATTCCGAAGTCAATCAGTTCATCAATTTTAGCTCAATCACCCATTTTGTTTTTGAGAACAACTCAGTTTAGCTTGAGAATGTTATAGAGAGTGGATGCGGCATTGCACATTACCGGCTATACAACTTTGCGATGTCAAGCCAGGGTGCAAATGGTGTCCCGCATCACCAATCGGTTTTATAAATACTTTTGCTCGTATTACGTTTAAATAAATAATTTTGTGTCATTAAAATGGTAGCAAATAGATGTTGCCATTCTTCAAAGAAGAACATTGCCAATGTGAACTTATGCGATATAGTTGGTGTTCCTAAATAGCTTCACAACGGCATACGAATGCCGCGTCCATTCTCTACAACATCCTTGGTGTATCTATTCTTTTTATCATTATGAATTTTAATTTGTTGCAAGTATTGTATTTACAAGTGCTAACAAAACAACATGGTAAACTTTTGTTGTATGCCGTATTCAAGTGTTATTTTTGTGTTTGAATTTAATTAACATTTGTGTTTTTCTTTACTTAATTTGTGTTCCTCCTTTGCATGGGCGCGTTTCCTTTTTTCTGCAGATGACAGACCTGGCAACCCTAAAGGTATATACTTTTTATTAACATTTATTAACACTCGTGTTTAAAATCATTCTGTTAAGAGTTTGATTTTAAACACATTTGTATTTGTGTTGTTTTTTTTTGTTTTTCCATTGTAATCACTTCTGGGTTAATGTGAGAGAAAAGCTAGGGTGGGGAAAACTAATTGGTTATTTTGTGATCTTTTGTATGTCTATCTTTTACCTGTCTGTATATTTGTTGTTGTTTTTTTGGGCAATAGGGCTTGTATTGTGTATATTGACTACAGGCACAGTTGTCTGTATTATGGGTTTTATAAGCAATTGTTTTTATATGTAAATGAAATTTTTAAATTCGTTTTTTGATTGTTTTGCTTGTATTTTTGTTGTTTTTGCAATAAACATTGAAAGTTTAAGGAAATTGTATTTCGAAAGTATCAAGGATTGAAAAATGTTTTAATTTTACTTAAACTCTATTTGTTGAGCATTGAGCTAGAACGTAAACAAACGCTTGACAGGTGCGTTGATTTACCGGATGTGTATTTACGTAATATTCCTTGCGTTTCTAAATTAATGTTCGCGCCGTCAGAATTATTTTGTAGTAGGACGCCCCATACGATTACACGTCTCTGGAACACGTTGCTCCATTTTAGGAAAATAAGCACCAGGCACTATACAAAAGCTCCGAAAACCGATAAGCACTGCTCAAAAAGCACACAAACTTAATCCGGTAATTACGAGTGCAAAGTAAAGGTTTTGAGCATTAATTACTCCTTAAGTAATGACGAATTAGCGTTATCTAGCGTAGACCAATCACAACTCGCGCTCGGGTAAGTCAAACACGTGCGTTTGTCGACGTTCTAGCTCAATGCTCAACAAATAGAGTTTAGACAGTTCTGTGATCCCTCGCTCTGTATCTTTATTCCATCCCATTTTGCACATCCCTATTTTTTGCTATTTAACTATTTAAGTTTTTCATGTAATTCTTTTGTTTGATCCCTGTGTTCAACTTCCCTCCATTTAAATCTCTACATACTCAACTGTCCTTACTCTTTTGTATATTACACATTGTATAGAAACGTAAGAGTTGAAGGAAGGAAAAGAACGGAAGGATAGTGAACAGAAGGGGATGATATGGTATAAATACTGTACAACATGCCCTTTCATAGATCCTCTTCAAATATCAACATCTTTTCTTTGGCTTTATTCTACCCCTCTGTTTGATTTTTCTCTTTTCCATCTTAACTCGCTTTTCGTTTTTCTCCTCCTTTCATTCCTCTCTCAGTTTCTGTATTGATCTCCACCCTTTTGCCTATTCCTATTATTTGATCCCTGTTTCCTTCACTTTCCTCCGACTATATGCCTCGCTTCCCATTCCATCATTTTCCCCTTCAACTCCATTATTTTTTTACAATCCCTGTTTAATCATACCTCTCTCGTTTTTGCCGCTATCCATTGTTTCTATTGATCTTCCCTTTTTTCTTTGAGTTTTCATATTTATCTTCAGCTTCACCCTTTTCTATCCATATTCAATATCTGTCATTTTTTATGTTTTATTCCTTCCACCCAATTCTAACTACATATTATTTCTTTTCCCATCTTCTAATTTATAGTACCTAAAGTTATCTATTTTTTCCATTTTAAGGCATAGATTTTTTCTCCGTCCTTTTCCCATTCATACCATTACCTTTTTTGCGTTTTTTATATCATCTCCTCGTCCATCTCTACTGTTTCTCCGTGTTCCATATGTCCTTCTTTATCCCCATATTCCTCCCATCTGATTCTTCCTTTCATTTCTTTCCTCATCTCATTCTCGTGGTCATATCCAGACCATTGTTTGTTACTCATTCATATCATTTCATCCCTCCTTTCTTCGTCGTTTTCGTATGATTATCCGTCCATTCTTCTGCATGATCACTCTATTTTTCGTATAAGTTCTCTGTTCATTCCACTTTCCGATTTATATTTAATCTTTAATTCCTTCCGCCCAATTCTATTCTTTTTCCTTCTTCTAATTTATAATAAAGTTATCTCCATTCTTCCGTCTATTTTTTCCCTTTTAAGGCATAGATTTTTTCTCCATCCTTTTCCCATTCATCCCATTACATTTTCCCCGTTTCAATATATCATCTACTCGTCAATCTCTACTGTTTCTCCATGTTCCGTACGGCCTTTTTTATCTCCCTATTCCTCCGATCTGAAACTTCCTTTCATTTGCTTCCTCACCACATTCTCGTGGTCATATCCAGACATTGTTTGTTACTCATTCGTATCATCTCATCCCTTCTTTCTTCGTCGTTTTTGTATTATTATCCTTCCACTTTTTTGGACGATCCCTTTATTTTTCGTATAAGTTCTCTGCCCATTCCAATTCTCGTTTTATATTTTATCCTTAATTCCTTCCGCCAAATTCTGACGATTATTTCTTTTCCCCTTTTCTCATTTATACTAAAGTTATCTCCATTCTTCCGTCTACTTTTTCCATTTTAAGGCATAGATTTTTTTCTCCATCCTTTTCCCATTCATCCCATTACATTTTCCCCGTTTCAATATATCATCTACTCGTCCATTTCTACTGTTTCTCCATGTTCCGTACGGCCTTTTTTATCTCCCTATTCCTCCCATCTGATTCTTCCTTTCATTTGCTTCCTCACCACATTCTCGTGGTCATATCCAGACATTGTTTGTTACTCATTCGTATCATATCATCCCTCCTTTCTTCGGCGTTTTTGTATTATTATCCTTACACTCTTCTGGACGATCCCTTTATTTTTCGTATAAGTTCTCTGTCCATTCCAATTTCCGTTTTATATTTTATCTTTAATTCCGTCCGCCCAATTTTAACTATTATTTCTTTTCCTTTCTTCTAATTTATACTAAAGTTATTTTCATTCTTCCGTCTATTTTTTCCATTTTAAGTCATAGGTTTTTTTCCATCCTTTTCCCATTTATACCATTACATTTTTCCCGTTTTTTATATCATCCCCTCGCCCATCTCTACTGTTTCTCTGTATTCCATATGTTCTTCTCGATCTCCCTATTCTTCCCATCTGATTCTTTCTTTCATTTGTTTCCTCATCCCATTCTCGTGGTCATATCCAGACCATTGTTTGTTACTCATTTGTATCACGTCGTACCTCCTTTTTTCGCTGTTTTCGGATTATTATCCTTCCACTCTTCTGCATGATCCTTTTATTTTTCGTATGAGTTCTCTGTCCATTCCAATTCCCGTTTTATATTCACGATCTAACCATCTCCATCCTCTGTTTTGTTTGTTTTTCCTTCCTTGCGTCTTCCTTTTTTCCATCTTCCCTCATTTCCATTGCGTCCTTCTTCGTACCTGTATTCAGTTAATTTCTTCCCTCTTTTTTTTTACCTCGCCTGCTCTTGTATATTTGATCTCCTCTATTCCTTGCATGCTATTATTCTCTTTCCCCAGCTTTTCTATTTCGCCATTTGTTGTTGTCTTTCCGCACGTTACTTTTTTCCCATTTCGCCCTATCTTGTATATCTGTTCTCCTTGCACCTTCTTTTCACTGTTGCTTGTATCTTTGTACTCATTCCATTTCCCGTTTTCTTTCCCATTACGCATTTCCTTGTATTTGCATTCCTCCTCCGCCTTCTTCTTTTTCTGCTTCTGCACTGTACTGTTATCTTTGCAAATTACGATTTGATATTAAAAGAAGTAACTTTCGATGTTTTTTGTATGTTTATGTCTAGTCTAGTATTATTCTGTGTTTATTGTTTCCGCTAATCTTGTTTGTTTTATTTTCCTTATTGTGTCTGGTCCACCACAGAGCCTGACAACGCGCACAAAGGTATATCGCTCTCAAATATTCACTCCCAAACAAGCGCTTTAGGTTTGGTGGTAACCACACGCTTCCCAGACCTCGTATTACATGTCGCTTCTGCTTTTTTACAACTAACTCGTTCTATTCGTTGCATAAATGTGTGTTTGGTGTTCCACGGATAGGAGGTAAGTCGTCAAAAGCACCTTGATGATCTGTTTTTGTGTGGTTTCGTGTGGATCACTCTCATTTGCAGGTGGTGGTGCAAAGCAACCTCATTATAATTTCTGGTGCAACAAACGGATGCTTGATTAAAGTATTTTCCATTACGAATCCATTTTTTGCACCTACACATCTGTTGTTTCCGTTTTTTTTACTATTCGAAATGGAAGCAACGGTTTTCCCCAACATAGCTATCAACCAATCAATTCCAATCCTTTGAATTGTAGAGCATAGACCTCATGGACGCGGCGAGATTGCCGTCCTACCGCGTTCCGAATCGACATCCGAATTCCAGCCCCTGGAAGACAAATCCGTGGAGTATTTCTTTGCATCTGATGCTTCCGCCGTCATCGAACACACCAACAGGGTCATCTACTTTGAGGTTAGTTACTTGAATTTTTCCCAAAGTCGCTCCTTCACTGAGCATGTTATAGGATGATGATGTGGCAGCAGTTAAGGATGGCGCTTTGAGCATCCATCGCCTTCGCCGTTCAATGGACGATCCACACGCCCGCGAGATAACCGTTGTAAAAATGGAGCTGCAGCAAATCATGAAGGGAAATTACGATTACTTCATGCAAAAGGAAATCTTCGAACAACCCGAATCTGTTATCAATACCATGAGAGGACGAGTCAATTTCGAAAACCAGGTAATAATGGTAAATTTTGCTTATTATGCTTTGTTGAACTAATCACCATTTTCAGACTGTTACATTGGGAGGCATCAAAGAGTACATTCCGGAAATCAAACGTTGCCGCCGACTCATGCTCATTGGGTGTGGTACCAGCTACCACAGCGCCGTCGCGACCAGGCAGCTTCTGGAGGAGCTCACTGAGCTTCCCGTCATGGTAGAACTTGCCAGTGACTTCTTGGACCGCACAACCCCCATTTTCAGGGACGACGTCTGCTTCTTCATATCACAATCTGGTATTTTTCCTCAATTTCGTCATTTTCGTCCTTTTCAAACCTCTCTCTGCCTCCAGGTGAAACCGCCGATTCCCTCATGGCCCTGCGGTATTGCAAACAACGAGGCGCCCTCATTGTGGGTATCACCAACACTGTTGGTAGTTCAATTTGCCGCGAATCCCATTGCGGTGTGCACATCAACGCTGGTCCAGAGATTGGTGTTGCCTCCACCAAGGCCTACACAAGCCAATTCATTTCACTTGTGATGTTTGCTCTGGTTATGAGCGAGGACAGGATTTCCTTGCGCCAGAGACGAATTGAGGTAAGATTGTAGGTTGTTTTGCTTTCGAGGTTTTTAATGATTTTGTTGCAGATCATTGAAAGCCTGCAGAAGCTTGACGAACAAATCCGCGCCGTTTTGCGGCTGGATTCCAAAGTCCAAGAGTTCGCCAAAATTTTGTACGATCAGAGGTCCCTCCTCATTATGGGTCGTGGGTACAACTTTGCTACTTGCTTGGAAGGAGCACTGGTAAGTGTAATTTGTATCTGACAGTTGTCGGATTGGGCAACGAGCTAAAGAGTTGGCAATAGATTGGAGGGTAATCAAAAACGTAATCTCAATGCACGCGGGCTATGTCAGTAGTATCTATAGATTGCAGTGGTGGCCGGTGAGGTTTCAAGAGGGTGGGGTGCATTTTAATTTTAAAAGCAAAAATATATGTTATTACAAGAAAACACTCGGCTGAAATTAATGTGAAGTTCTTAAGAACACATTAACAGTTATTTATGATATAAGTGCTAAAAGTGACATTTTCTTTTGTGAGAAGGGAAGTTTGGGACACGACGCTGAAGGCGGAGTGTCCCATCCCTTCGAACAAAATAAAATCACTCCTAGCACGTACTATATCATACACTATTTTTTCTACAAACACCATTAAAAGTACAAATCAATGCATTTCTTACGTTATTAAATTTATAAATTATCGTTTTGAAACCCAATTATTAATGAAGTTTATTGTTGCTAAGGTAATGAAAATTCGATCGTTTGCTGACGGGTAACTTCAAATCTCATGACAGCGCTGAAGAAAATTTTTTGTTTGCAAGTAAAACTATCCACCTCTGATTACTTATTCTAACTGCAGTTTCTCTAACTGTAGGTACATTTAATTAAGTAAATAAATATTCCTTTGATTTAAAATATCTTAATTTTTTTACACTAGTGCTAAAAGTAATTACTTTTAGCACTGGTGCCATAAAATCACATTTTAGACACTGACAAGCAAGCGTTAAAAATTAAACTTTTACTGACGTTTGTAGAAAAAATCCATTTTTTAATGTGGAAAAACAACGTTCAGCTTAGGCGGTTGTCATAGGTGTTGTTACAATAATATTTAGAAGTCTCGGTGTTTCCATAAAATTTTCTTCAAGATTACTTTTTAACAAAAATGTTAAAACATTCATAGCACCAGATATTTGTTTAAAGTCGGATCTTGTGTAACTTCTAACTCGCTTTTTAACCTCTTCCTAGGGAGTGTGGGATAAAAAACTCTGTCTAAAATATAAGTTTATAAGACCCTGCAGAAAAGCGACAGATGTAACACCTGTTCGGTGTTTTTCTCTACCTTTTTTGTGTTAAATTTAAATGGCGTGGGCCTGCCTAATGTTTTAATTTGAAGTTTTTCTTGAATCGAAAGTCTCGAAAAGTCAATCTTTAAAGGGTTATTAACACTAATTATTGTTTGCTAGTCACAAAACTGCATTTTGGAATGAAAAACTTTGAGCTTGGGCGGATGTGTTTGGCCCACTAAATGAACGTTATAATCAATAATTATAATATACGTATGGTCAGGCGATGTTTCCCGAATACAGAGAATCTTGGGGGCCGAATAGATGCCACCTTCACACCTGAACACTTAATTGCGCAAGGCGAACGCGCACTTTGCGGCGAAAATCGCGGAATGGCTGACAATTTAAATGTTAGCTATAGAAAACAAACTTTTGCAGTGTTTGTTCATTTTAATTATTATGTAAATACAGAAAAGAAAAGACTAATTTTAATATTTTAATCAGAGAGGGGGCGAATCCGTCTCACTTATTCAAAAACTTCCACTGACAGGTTGTCACCTATGGAGATATGTATGACTACTGTATGTAGAACAGCTGTCTCGTCTGCCATTTTGGTTGGCACATGACTTTATACTTGGGGAGTAAAGAGAAACATAACCTCTTTCACAAGCAGGATCAATATGTAACCATAGATAATAAATTATGTTGATATAAGCGTATTTCCCCAAGCGTGATGTCACGTGGGTACCATATGACATAACACATGTACAATGAGGTTATGTTTTTGTTTCGTGCCCAAGCTTGACGTTATGTATCCATACTGGATAGTTCATCCATAACCTCAACTTCACTTTTATTACTTTAACCAAACTTTCTTAAAAATCCCAAATAATCATTCAAGAGTGACGTAGATGACAGCGCGGCCATATTGGTTGAGGGGCACACAATTTGTAAACAAAGGTGGTTTAGTGCGAATAGCAGAATTATTTTTAAAATTTTGTGAAAATGCCGTCGTTTTGTTCAGCTGTAAAGTGTTCAATGACAGCTGAGAGAGACAATGTAAGGTTTTTTAGAATACCTGCTGCTTTAAAAGATCGAGGAGACATGTTAAACGCCTTGTCAAATGAACGTCGTGAGCTTTGGATTAGGTCTTTAAAAAGAGGTCCTTTATCAGACAAGTTTCTGAAAAATGCTCGAGTATGCTCTAGGCATTTCATAAAAGGTAACATATATTATATAATCATCAGGCTCCTTATTAAACTCATCCTTTTCAATTTCCGAAGCAAAAGGACAGATTGCTGGAGATTCACTGCCAATCCTGAGTTTTCTTAAAAATTGTTCAGTTTCCTCCATGGTCATTGAAATATTTGTTGTCTTAGAGGAAGATGGGTCAGCTTTTTGTTTATGTGGCCAACTCATTTCACTTAGAGTAGCCATGTGACTGGTGGAACAGGTCAGACAGCCAGGCATTCTGTACATGAAAGAGGAGATTCATCAATGGTGTTTGATCTGAAAATAAAACGGTAGCAATATGACTGCATGCTTCACCCAGACCAGCCATACAGGTGCAGAGCAGTGGACACTTAAAACACTTCCATTTTGCAACAAAATGATCCATGTATCAAGGGGCTTCTCTCTAAAATGTTGTGAATGTCTAACCTGTAACAATAGAAGGCAATATTAAAAAATTGCACAAAAATTGAACATTTCTTTTTACTTTACCTTGCTAATTACAACATGTGACTTTATTTATTTGCTTTGCTAAAATGCTTAGCACAGCACCAGACTCTGCAAATTTATAGGCTTGCAAGCTTTTGATAGCCTTTAACTGCTCATTCATGTAGAAACTGTGTGTAAATGCAAAGTAGTAAACCGAATCCGCTACAGTAATATTCGGTACGTCCTTAATATCAAGTGTACCATCACCAGGCGCCAGTTTATATTGTTTATAATGATTTTCTGGTCATAACGGCGTTTTACATCCCTCCTTAGGGTATCATAATAACCGGTATTCGACGTTTTTAACTAAAAAAAAACAACGTATACACACTCAAAAAACACAAAGAAGCAGAACATAAACACTCGGAAGCACACGAGAACAATGGAAATGATGAAAAAGAACTGTCTACCCCTAACCAAAATGGCCGCCTGTCAAATGTCACCTGACCTGGAATAATTAATTAGGATAGTTCAGTAATCCCCACTCTTTTGTCTATTCATTTCTGTTAGGTTTCTTAGTCGTCCTTCTCTCGTCTTCACCTTTCATTTCTCTTTTCATCAAGGGAGTACCCAGAATCTGAACTAAAGGGAGGCAACTCATGTTAGTTTCGAGGAAGGGGGGAGGGAAGTGAAGCACGATTTCTTATAAAATATAACTCAAAACTATTGAAAAATTGTTTTTGTCCACGACTACTTCATAATCTGCCAATTAATTATGTGTTTGATCAAGGATAATGGTATCTATAATGCACTGCAGTGAGTAATCATTAATCACTAGTGAATAATGAAGTCGACGTTTCACATGCTTTATAGCTTTTATTTACTAATTACAAGTGTCAAAAATTGAAAATAAACAATTAAATAACATAACTTTTTAATTTTATGACTTATTTATTTATATTAATAGTAATATTTTCACTGTCACTGTCCTTTTTTTGTTCTTCTTATTTAAAAATGTTTCTCTACGACTATAATATAATGTATTCGTTACATATACCTTTTTAGTTGAAGAATGATAGATATTCTCCATTTCCGTTGGATTCTGTAAAAAACGGTGGGATAATGAATCATTATTCAACGATTTTTTGCGGTACCGGAAGTGAGTGGGCGTGGCATGTTAGCGCTTGGGATGTCACATTTTTTTTTGAAGTAACCGTCAAAAACAGTTTTTAATTTTCGTATTCGTTAAAACAGTAAGAACTAAAAGTCGTAGAGAAAGTATAGTCTCCTACTCGTGTAGAATAGCTATTATTAACTCGGATGATTCTGTCACTCGCCTTCGGCTCGTGACAGAATTTTCATCCTTGTGAATAATAGCTGTCATTCTACACTCGTTGAAGAATATACTATTACAATCCCGTCGTAGAAATAACACAATACTAAAATTGACATCAAAAACAATTGAATCTTTTTAAATTGTCATTTCCAATGTAGATTGTACATCTACAACAACATCGCATTCAAGTCTACCACTTAATCTAACACCTATATTTATAACTCTACCAGTATGTTATATAGTTGCATCGTCATATAAATTGTTATAAAAATTGTTATTATTTAGTACTCGTGGACAAAGTACAGTATAGCACTTGCTATAATGGCTATTATTACCTCGGATAATTTCAAAACTCGATCGCTTCGCTCCCTCGTGTTGCAACTGTTATCCTCGGTACTAATAGCATCAATTATAGCGTCATGTATAATGCACTATTATTAATCACTAAACATACTTTATAACAGGTACCAACTGCCTACAATGTACTTAACTGAGCTAAAATTTTATGTTAATCATAATCTCGGATTTTCCGCAATTTTATCTATAACTTTCACATTACTCAATACTCGACGCAACTGAATAATACATTGATCAACTGACGCCAATCTATCTCGTGTATTACGGATTCTGAAAGTTTCTAGTAGCGTTAGGTACCATCGCGAATTGCCGTAGATTCCGCTACGGTAATAGATTTGCAGCCGTAGGCCGTAGATTTTTTAATAATCTTGTCCAATTGCTGAAGAAATGGCAACACTAGTTAGGTACAACGCTACTAGAAGCTTTCAGAATCCAGAGCCGTCTGGCGTCTTCGGGTGCAAGGAGAATAACGGCGAACGGCGAAATAGTTCTGAGAGTGCTCTTGCTACTAGTCAAAATTTACTACACGTTCTGGCTTTCTTCAAACTGATACTGAATTGATATGTCTGTCTGTGTGGCGGGACTGTTTGCGAATTTTCTTCGGATGGCGGGGGGGTAGGGGGTAACTGCCCCATCCCAACTTTTCTGCTACATTCACCATCAAATCACCACCTTCTTTTTGTTTCTCCATTCTCTACTACCAATAATCTTATCCATTTTTCCTCATTCACCTCGTTTTTCCTTCAGTTTCTAACATTCAGCCCAAACTCAAACCTCGTTGTTCCTCTAACTTTCATAGAAAATCAAATACCTATATAAAGACGAAGAAAACATTTATGACATCTATATGGCGTCACGTTTGGAGATTAGACAGAAACATAACCTCATTTTCAAGCAGGATTAATATATAAGCAATGCTTTTAACACAAGTTGCTGATGAACTTATGTATCTTTAATTCTCCAAGCATGCCGTCAGGGTGCTACCATGGGCATAACAAATTACGCATATACGTTACGTGAATTTGTTCGACAGTTTAATAAAACAATGCACGGAACCTAACCTTCACGTACTGCGCGCGCCAAACTGAAAACCATGTGCTTTTGTTTCTGGGTGCGTCAAGCTTGGCAAATGCGTGGTTATACTTTTATCTACTCTCCAAATGTAACATTGCACCCTCACTCTCATCTTTACCTCTAAGTTTTTATATTTAAACCCACCTTGTTTAAAAATGAACACATTTCAGAAAGTCAAAGAACTGACCTACATGCACAGTGAAGGCATCATGGCGGGCGAGCTGAAGCATGGGCCTCTGGCTCTAGTGGACCACGCCATGCCCATCTTGATGATAGTGATGCGCGATCCCGTTTACACCAAATGCATGAACGCATTACAACAGGTGAGAGCAAGGAAGTTCCGAAATTGAGACAACTTTACCAAGAAATTCTTTTAGGTTGTGGCACGCGAAGGAAGGCCAATTATAATCTGCGAGGAGGGGGATACTGAGACTATAAACTTCCAAACATCCAGAGTACTGGAAGTGCCACGCACGGTTGACTGCCTCCAGGGTATCCTGACCGTCATCCCAATGCAACTGCTTAGCTTCCACATTGCTGTACTTCGCGGATGCAACGTCGACTGTCCCAGGAACCTTGCGAAGAGCGTTACGGTTGAATAATACGGTAAGAAAATGACTTTATGTAGTCGGTGCTATGGATGGTAACTGTATTTTTTAGTCTCCGTAATATAACTTATTCTTCTGTTTTAGGTACAGTCTATGATAAATTTGCAACTGGAATACCACTGCCGTTTGATAATATAAGCAACTGCTGTCCATAATGTTTATATTCAAAGTAACATAGGCTAGGTTATAACCTTAAAGGTATTGAAACTGGGTCAAGGTGGTCGATAGATGTAATTATCTTTAATCGAATGTATGGATCTAACTGAAAGTCTGTAAATAAGTTTTGCCTAGCTGCTTTGAATGGTCTTGTAGTCCCAGTGCGAGTTGCGGGCCCACCTATAACTCACACAAAATTTGTATTTAATAATCAACTTTATAGTATTTTATTGTAATGATTCAATAATTATATATGAGAATGTTTTATCATCATCTTGGAGTGTATTATTATAATACTGATCATTTTGTTTCCATTTTTTAACTACATTTAGACGAAGCACATCATGTATGAGGGTCCACTGTTATCAGTTTTGCAAGAATTAACGGGCTTATATTGCAAATATTCCTTATTACATACTCATTAGGCTTGTAAAATGGTATTTTACTAACCTGATAACGATTTTTTACTTCCTCATCAAATACACGGTGTGGAATTGTATACTTATTATCTTAGGTAATAAATTAGTGTCGTTGTAATAAGAATTTGTACAGTTAAAATGTATCGAAATTATTTCAAATTGTTTCATTTATGATGTTCCTATATGTTGTGTTGAATATAATATATTTTTTGTTGCTTTGGCAAATTTTAAAACAATAAATCTCTATTCTTTTATAGGGCTCTTTGTTTTATTTACTAGGGTTTAACATTTTTATGGCTACTACAGTTGCTTAAATTGTTTTAACAGGGCTAGTAGGGTGTGCGGGAATTGAACCTGCAATGGAAAGAATT
>JABXWE010001444.1:0-50200 GCA_014611495.1 Limonius californicus | reverse complement strand
TACATCCTCGTGTCATTTACTACTTATGCGGATTCGAACACTATGAGTGTTCTGCAAGTTTGTTCAAGAAACTCCCATTAGTGAATATATGCAAGTCTGGACAATTTAACCATAAATCTGATTTCTTTTTAGAAACAATCCCGTCAGTGGTTTTGCAAAGATGTGAAAATTGGAAAACGGAAATTAAAAATCTCACTCGCTATATTCAAAAAATCCCATCAATAGGTCTGTAAAATTGTAAAAATTAGAACGAGAAATATAAAAATATTACATGAATAATATTATTTTAATAAGTACATCCTGGTGTCATTTACTACTTATGCGAATTCAAACACTATAAGTGTTCTGCAAGTTTGTTCAAGAAACTCCCATCAGTGAATATATGCAAGTCTGGACAATTTAACCAAACATTCCATTTCTCTTTACAAACAATCCCATCAGTGGGTTTGCAAAGTTGTGACAATGTGAAAGAGGAAATTAAAGATCTCACTTGCTATATTCAAAAAATCCCATCAATAGGTCTGTAAAATTGTAAAAATTAGAACGAGAAATACAAAAATATTACATGAATAATATTATTATAAATAAGTACATCCTCGTGTCATTTACTACTTATGCGAATTGAAACACTATAAGTGTTGTGCAAGTTTGTTCAAGAAACTCCCGTCAGTGAATATATTCAAATGTGGACAATTTAACCAAACATTCCATTTCTTTTTAGAAACAATCCCATCAGTGGGTTTGCAAAGTTGTGAAAGTTTGAAAAAGGAGATTAAAAATCTCACTCGCTATATTCAAAAAATCCCATCAATAGGTCTGTAAAATTGTAAAAATTAGAACGAGAAATATAAAAATATTACATGAATAATATTATTTTAATAAGTACATCCTGGTGTCATTTACTACTTATGCGAATTCAAACACTATAAGTGTTCTGCAAGTTTGTTCAAGAAACTCCCATCAGTGAATATATGCAAGTCTGGACAATTTAACCAAACATTCCATTTCTCTTTACAAACAATCCCATCAGTGGGTTTGCAAAGTTGTGACAATGTGAAAGAGGAAATTAAAGATCTCACTTGCTATATTCAAAAAATCCCATCAATAGGTCTGTAAAATTGTAAAAATTAGAACGAGAAATACAAAAATATTACATGAATAATATTATTTTGAATAAGTACATCCTCGTGTCATTTACTACTTATGCGGATTCGAACACTATGAGTGTTCTGCAAGTTTGTTCAAGAAACTCCCATTAGTGAATATATGCAAGTCTGGACAATTTAACCATAAATCTGATTTCTTTTTAGAAACAATCCCGTCAGTGGTTTTGCAAAGATGTGAAAATTGGAAAACGGAAATTAAAAATCTCACTCGCTATATTCAAAAAATCCCATCAATAGGTCTGTAAAATTGTAAAAATTAGAACTAGAAATATAAAAATATTACATGAATAATATTATTTTAAATAAGTACATCCTCGTGTCATTTACTACCTATGCGAATTCAAACACTATAATAAGTGTTGTACAAGTTTGTTCAAGAAACTCCCATCAGTGAATATATGCAAATGTGGACAATTTAACCAACTATTCCATTTCTTTTTAGAACCAATCCCATCAGTGGGTCTCCAAAGTTGTGAAAATTTGACAAAGGAAACTAAAGATCTTACTAACTATATTCAGAAAAACCCAACAATAGGTCTGTAAAATTGCAAAAATTAAGCAAGGAAATATACCTACGTATTGTATCCAAAATATCCCAAAGAATGGGTCTGTAAAGTTGTAAAGAGTAAGCTAATGACTGTAAACATATCATATCTATAGTATTATTTCAAACAAGTACATCCTCCTTTTATTTAATCATTCTATAATTCAAACACTAACAGTGTTCTGGAAGTTTCTCGAGAAAACAACCAATAGTAAATATGTAAAACTCGGCCATTAGACCAACAAAGCTGATTTCTTTTTGGAAACAATCTCATCAGTGATAATTGGACCAAGGTATATAAAAGCTAACTAATTTTACCTAAACAATCCCATGCAAAATTGTAAACGTTGAGACAAGGATTAATATACAGGCATAATATTATGTTAAATACGTTCATCCTGGTCTTGTTTACTCATCAGAATCTTGGTTTTTAGATTTTCTTCGATAAAATACCATCATTGAATATGTAAACATGTCTTTTTTAACATAATCCCATCAGTGAGTACGCAAAACTGTAAAGAAGTCCAATAAATATAATATTATCCGCGTTACATTATTTTATATAAGTACAGCCCGCATCCACACTCTATCAGGGTTGATTCAAGAACATCCCATCAGAAAATTAAAAAAAAATAGATTAAAAATTCTAAAACTTGCATCTAGTTGTGGATCAGTGAACCGTAAAAATGTGCTCTTAAAATCTTAATCAGTTATGTTCGTATATGGATTCAGAAATCTAAGTGTTTTGCAATGTTCCTCCGCATATCCCATCAGTGAGGGTATCAGAACTGTAGAAATTAGTCTAAGTAATCTAAATTAATTGTTCCAAAACCGTTATTTCAAAAAAGTACTTGCTCATTTCATTGATAACCGAAAACCGTCAACAATCAGTTAATTTTCTCAAGTAAATCCCATTAGTGAATATGAAAAATTGTAATAATTTGTTCAAGAAATTTGCTAATATCGTTCCAACACAATTATAATAAACAACTAAGTTTTGGGGCGATTATTCCATCCGAAACCAAAAGCATAAGTATTCTGCAGGTTTATTAAATAAACTCCCATCAGTGAGCTTATAGAATTGTACATATTAGTTCAGAAATTTAAAAAGATGTGCTACAGAAGTAATTCCAAAATTAGTTTTCCCGCACAACCACTTTTCAAGAAAATCCCATCAGTGAACATTTAAATTTCTAAGAACGAGTTCGTAAATCTGAAAGTCTGAAATGATGTCGGTATTCTAAAAACGTTGGAACTCGCCTAATATTTTGTTATGAATCCAGAATCGTCCTGATTTTGTAATTTTTATAAGAAAATCCCATCAGTGAATTATTATATTTTATTATTATTTAATTATAAAATTAAAATTGTAAATATTAGCTAAGAATACCATCGCTAGGACATTACTATAAAGAAATAATTCGAGAATTGGTTGTCGCGTTTAGTTCCAAAGAACTCTACGAAAACTTTTAAGGAAAATCCCACCAGTGAACATGCAAATTTGCGTTTTTTTGTGTTTGGGTTTGAGCCTATTTGGATTTAGAAACTGCTTAGATTCTATCGTTTTGATACGAATAAAATCCCATCAGCAAAAACTGCATCCCGGTTTGCGGGGTTTGATATCGGAACAATATTTTAAGCTGGTAGTTTTCGGTTTGATTTTCTTAATAAAATATAGAGATTGGTTTTTTGCAACTTCCATTAGTTGTCGTGCAAAATCTGCAAGTTTCTGCTCAAAATTACTATTTTGCATTCTCTATTTGGGTATCCTATTAAAAAGGTGCGTAGACTTTTCTGTGCCTACATCTGATTTGAGTAAAATCCCATTAGTGAATAAGCAAAATGATTACACAAATCTAACAAACCCATTCGGAGGGCATCAAAGGCCATCAAAAACTAAATCCCAGTTTGGTGGTCTGATACCAAAGCAGTATTTTGAAGCACTTCTCGATTTGGTTTTCCTTTACACACATGAGTTTCACATTCGGATTTTGGAGCTGTCAAGATTCTGCAGATCTGATTTGAGTAAAATCCCAAAAGTGAACACGCAAAATCGTAAAAATTAGTTAAGAAATTTTAAAAACCCATTGAAAGCATTGCTTTCAGAAGCTACATTCAGGTTCCGTGTTTCTATCCGGATCCTGAAACCGTCAGGATTCCGCGGACTTTCTCCAGGAAAATCCCATCAGCGTGCATGCAGCAGTCCGAAATCTCTCCCGTGACATTCCAAGCCTCCCGAAATCACTAGTATTAAGTTGTGTCTCCGTTTCCGCGACGTGTTTGTGTTGTTGTCCTGCTGGAGAAAAAGGCATTCTTCGGGAACAATCCTAGCTGTCATCAGTGACGCATATCAAGTTATAACGGGAATTAATCCGCGCTCTTTCCTCTCTGTTTTTCAAACGTTTGCGCTCCGTGACGCACTTCGTATCCTCGCAGGTCCTGCGGAAGACCCGGCCGTTGTCCCGGTAACTGCGGATGAGGATGTCGTCGCATTCGCATCTTGTGTGAGAAATCCTTCATCTTCTCAGAACTGATGTCAATCTTGCATTCTCGCCACGCACCGGAAACTGGCGTTTCTGAAAGTCTTCCTATAATTGTCGAATATTGGGGCTGATGAACCGAAAACAAGGGAGAATTCGCCAGACGAGCCTTTATGCAAGCGTGGCGGCAGTGTTGTTGCCAAGCTTTTCAATTATCAAGAAGGAAATTATATGGAAATATCTTTTGCGTATCAAATTAATATTTCACGATCAATAGCTCTTTCAAATATTGTTATTGCGTACTCCCCTATCTATAACAGTGGCGGAAATGGAATTTATACTTCTATTTCCTCCGTTTGCGGAATCTAATGCTTCGTAGTGAGAGGGCATTCTTCATTTTACCAATTATGGAAATTAATTTATCGGCAATACCTAATTATTGAAATGGCTAATTAATATTGGATCAGTTGTTTTAGTTCTTTCGGTAGAAGGGAGATACGAAACCTCGTTGCTGAATATGCTTTCTGTGGATAATCATACAATCTTCAACGTGTCTACTGGAATTACCACCGATGTTAGGCAACCAATCTATCACCTCTGCAATACGTCCTAATAATCGTTCTCCAAAAACTTCAATTCTATTACAAACCCATCATTCTTGATGCTTTTGTCTTAACTTTAAATGATGATATCAACCTGTTCAATGGTTTTTCTTAAACAATTCCATTTTTCCAATGTTAGAAATGAATAATATCTTTGATATTATAATGACAATGTTCTCCTATATCCAACGGTGCCTCGGAGAGTACCTAAAACCGTCGGTCCTCCTGGGTTAGTGCGTCACGTCACTAACTACCTCAAACAGGGTTAAAGTGGCAGCAGGGTGCGGAACCGTGTATTCGGATATCCCCGCAAACATTTCCCATACGCAATTTATTTTTCCTATACCCAAAATCTCGTCAAAGCCATTATCATCTGTTTTACGAATACAATATTTACCACTACTCCACCGCGTTTGTCATCTTTTCTGCTAATATATTCTTTACAATCACTACAATGCCATTATTCTCTTCACTGTGATTATGATGTTTTTTGCCAATATAATGTTTATTGTCACGATACCAGTATCATGCCAACGCCAATATTAACTTCATGATCATTACCTTATTTAACAATATCATCATCATCATTTGTATGGCTGTGGTAAAACCTGGTATCGGAGTTTTCAGATCGCGCTAGAGCCTCTAACTTTACCTAACGACTATATATCTATATCTATTTACATATCTATATCCAGAAATCTAGAAAAATAGGACTAAGTATGAACCTTGGTAAAATCAAAATACTGACTAATTCCCAGCAAGAGGTTACTATTGACAATATCTCCCTCGAGAAAGTCGATCAATACATATACCTTGGCCATATCATCAGACTTGGCAAAGAAAACAAAATAGCTGAGATCAACCGCAGAATTCGCTCATAAAGGGTCTTCTGGGAAACTTAGTTATATATTAAAGGATAAAGATATACCCATGAATTTGAAACGTTAGGTTTATGCCGGTTGTATACTACCCGTGACCACATATGGCTTAGAAACCAAGGCTCTAACACGGAGAACTATAGAACAAATAAATGCAATACAACGAGCAATGGAAAGGGCAATGTTGGGGATAACTATACGCGATAAAATCAAAAACAACGACATCCGAAATAGAACTAAGGTGACACGCGTAATGTACCGCATAGCAAGACTAAAGTGGAAATGGGTGAGTCACCTAGCTCGACAAGAATCAGAAAGATGAGCCCAGCGAATTACAAACTGGAGGCCACCAGAGACCATAAGAAGCGTCGCAGAAACGGTGGAGCAATGATACCATAGCAGTGGTCGGAAAGAACTGGATGAGAACTGCCAGAGAGAGAGATAAGTGGAGACAAATGAAGGAGGCCTATGTCCAGCAGTGGACCCAAACAGGGTGAAAAGAAGAGAAGAAGAAGATCAATATCCATATATGTCGTATTACACGAAGCACCAGCAGAAAGTTATCCGACAAGACCAGAAGATGAAAAATTTTATTTTCCCGAAACGTCGTCAAGACAACCACCCCGGTCTGTCCCAGGACCAAGAAGTTGTTATGCGGAAGTATTTCTGGAGGCCAATCACAGCATACAACACCCGCGGAAATCTCAAAACCACCATCTTTATATATATATATATATATATAATCGCTCTAGCGATACCAGGTCCTACCACGGCCATACATATGATGATGATGATGATATTATTAAATAGTAATAATAATAATGACGCCAACCGTCCGGATATTGTACTGATTGTCAAACACTTAAAGAAGAGTTTTATCTTAGACATTGCCATTCCTCTCACCTCTAAAATAAGTCGTACTGAGACCCAGAAAATCGATAAATATTAGAATTTAGCAGTAGAATTTAAGAGATTATGGAAGCTGTCTGATATTTGTATTATTTCCAAAGTAGTCTGTGTTGAGGGCGCTGTTTCAGGCTGTCCACTTACCTTATAAAGGCCGGACTTACAACAAAACTGGCAGCCGTAATGCAAAGAGCAGCTATTTTACAGACGTGCCATGTAGTACGAAAATTCCTCTCCATAGGCGGAAATGAATTTTTCCTCTGTGGGTGAGAAGCAAACCGCCCGTAAAGGCGTGCAACAAAAAATGGAATAATAATAATTATTATTATTATTATATTATATATAATCAAAAAAACTTCTACCCTAAGGTGTAAGGTGGTAATAATAATAATAATAATAATAATAATAATATATATATATATATGTATATATATATATATATTGCTGTAGTATACCCCCTGCCTTAATACGTAGACAACAAAAGAAAGAAATTACCTTTATAATTAATAAACTTAATCCCAAGATAAACAACGTGTTAAGATTAGTGAAGATAACTCACAATCTATACCACGGCTATATGAGATTCTCAGGGTAAATGCTGTATTAAGAACTCACTACAATTCTGCTTAATTTAGAACAAAAATAATGTATGTACGGAGAACACTATAAAAGAAGTCTTAATTTTAAAAAAATCCATATCATGAGTGCCCTTTGATTTTACAAAATTTCAGAACTATAATCTAAATATATAAATGGCACTATTGAATTTTCACTTTTGTTGTCAAACTTAAACTTTTAAATGTCACCCACCTTATTCGTCGTCACAAAAACTAATCACCAACCTCCTTCTTCAGTAAACCTTTCCAAACTGCTCCAAAACACTCTTACCAGCTGTCCAAATCTTTATCAACTTCCACCTCGGCTCAAGTAACTTATCCAACTTCTCCTGGATGTAAATTGTAGTAAAACTTTCAGTTATTATTCTCGTTTTAGAACAAATTTAAAAAAATATAACTGTTGTTCTTTAGAAATTTATTCGCCAGTTTAGGCAAGATCCGTTACAATATTCGAAGTAACAAAATTCGGTAACAACTATCTCCAAAAAAACACCCCTCTTAATTTATATAATTCTTCTCGTAACTCCTCAAATAATAATCTCGACTTTTTATACGAATAACATAAAATTGGCACACCCTTTGTTTTTCTAATATTTTTCGTAACTAATCAATAAATTTTTATTTTTCCCTATTACCAATCAAAATCAAAATGTTTAAAAACACAACCTCCAATCTATAAATAAATTACATGATATCAACAACCATCGGAACAACGCATGTAATGGATAAGAATTACTAAACATTCCTTTCTACTCCAAAGAAAATAAATAAATGATCTAAAATATGTTTTAGAATAGATTTAAGCCGGAAAAAAAACAGATTATAGAAAGCTCCAAATCACACATCATCCTTCTTCTTCTTCTTCTTTGAATAGGCCAATGGCCTGTTAATTACCTACAATGCAGTAGGTTCTGTGAGCCCTCTTTGCACGTATGCCGGGCAGGAGGCTAGCCTAACCCGTCGAACAGAGAAGAGAAGTTCCACTACAAGATTAACGATTGTCAAAGATGTTTGTATGACAACCGGGACCGACGGTTTTACGTACCCTCCGAAGCACGACCGGTTGCATATCCCTGGTTTATTATCATCAGTATAAAATTTATTGAACAAAAATAAAGTATTGAAGCACCTTCACACCTCAATACGATATCACTACAATATATATATATATATATATATATATATATATTATTGTGATATCGTATTGGCAGGTGATGGTGCTTTAACATTTTATTTTTCTTCAATAAACTTTATACTATGATAATAAACCAGGGATGATGTTGATTTTGGAACTTTCTATAATCTGTTTCTTTTTCGGCCCAAATCTATTCAAAAACGTATTTTAGATCATTTATTTATTTATTATTAATGTTTGATAAATTTTATCCATAACGTGAGTTGTACCGATGGTTGTTGTTATTATGTAAATTATTTATAGATAGGAGGTTGTGTTTTTAATAATTTTTGGATCGTGATTGATAATAGGAAAAAATGAAAATTTATTGATTAGTTACCGAAAATATTAATTAAAAATAAAAGTTATATGAATTTATGTACTATTGATAAAGTCATAAGTTATTATTTATTCAGTTGAAATAAAGTGTTAGTAAATAGAAAGCTATAACAATGTTAAGTTCTTCGTACAAAAAATTATAATTTTGATCTTACTACGTCGCAATTTGTAAAGAATCGTGTCTGGACTGCCAAATAAATTATTATTGAACGATTGTCAAATTTTATTTAAAAAAAGTCGTTCTAAAATAAGAAAAAATATTTGGAGATTTTACTGAAATTTATAAAACATCCAAGAAAGGTCTTTCGAGCGGAGGTTGCTTTTTGTGTGGATTAGGACTGCAGGTGGAGGAGTTTTGGTGTGATTTGGAGGGGTTGACCGAAGAAGGAGGAAGGCGACTTGTGTTTTGTGTCAACGAATAAAGGTGGGTGACATTTTAAAGTTTGTTTTGGACAATAAAGTAAAATTTTAAAAGTGCCATTTATGTATTTAGATTGTAGTTTTAAAATTTGTAAAATCAAAGGGCACTTATAATATGGATTTCAAAATTAAAACTTCATTATTGTGTTTTACTGTATATTAATCAAGTTTTCTAAATTAAACAGTATTGTAGTGAGTTATTGATTCAGCATTTACCCTGAGAGTCTCTTATAGCCGTGGTATAGATTGTGAGTTACCTTCACTAAACTTAATACATAATTCACAGTAATTTCTTTCTTTGTTTGCTGAACGTATTAAATAAGGTAAGGGGGTATACTACAGCAATATATATATATCTTCTTCTTCTTAGATTGCTTTATGTCGTACGAGACGCAGCGGTCTTCTCTCCTATGCCTGTGTTGCGCTTTTAAAGTGCCACATATATAGAGGACCTATAGCTTAACGTGGGCTTCGAACCACGGAAAGTGTAAAGACTTCTACTCCAGAGAAGATTTACTAGGCAGAATACCTCGCTGGTTTGCCATTGCCTTGCGAATGAGAACGGCCGTTAAAAATGCGATGTTCCGATACTGGGAATTCAACCCAGGACCTTCACCTTAGAAGTGTAACGCGCTAACCTCTAGCCCACGGTCGCCTATATATATATAAATACATATGTATATCTACATCTACTGTTATAATTCAGCAAAGATTCCAATTAAAGAAAAGAAACACTAACAAAATTTATTGAACTTGTTGACAAACGACATACACTGCTAGTGATTGGTTTCTGTTAGCTACGTGATTACCAAATAAATTTTGTATATATCCAAGCTAACTTTATGTGTCAGTAGAATCAGTAGAAAAACTATTATTTAACTTACAGGTTTTCGAATATATACATACATGTATATAAATTTCCTAACAACGCCCTTGTTACACAGCCCTGCCTTTATGATCTTCACTACTATTATCATATTCATGGTCATCATCACCATTACCTTTATCTTATATTTACATTATCATTACCATCTTTGCTATGGCCATACTTTTTAAACATGTTTCTGGAACATATACTTACTAGGCGTTTTGTCATATCTGCACAGATATCGTTATATAATAATATTCAAAATTCTTCGGAGCTCATTACGGCAATCAAATTTTGTACGAATACATCCAAAATCAAGATTATATCTTCGCTCGACAATGACAATCAAACACTAGCATAAAGGCAGGTAATAAAAACTAGTAATGACTGATAGAATAAGCAACTTAAATCAGTCAGTATTGGTATTGTTGCAGCATTAATTTATGGCGTCTTATAATTATTTATGTATACACGGTTTAAACCATAACAATATAGGGCGTGTTTCTATAAATTTCAATATTATTTTAGTATTTATTTCACGTCGATATGATCCATACGTGTATCGACATTAGTGTACCAAGAACTTTAAAGGTTATTTCCAAAAGCTATCCCACTGATTAACCAAACTTTTTGTTTTCCCTCCCACGCTCGGAGAAAAATTGAATTAAGCACAGCGCGCGTAATAACACAGCGTGATTAACACGCATTTTTGGAAATGAAAATAGATTAGCTTAGGCAGGCCTTTAAAGCTCCCTCGTCATCCCATTTAACTTGCAAAGGAGCAGCGTAGACCCTTCCCCGTGTTTTGAATTCCAACGGAGCGCAAATGCATATTCGTTTAAGATAAAGTGCAAAGGTCATAAATTACCCTCGTCAGGGCTAAAGTACACAGCAAAACAAGGAGCGTAGGACGGAAAAAATCGGCGAGAGCGCAGTGCTGCCCACATTTTGCCGTATGTTGTGTGTACCTACTCGTGTGGTATGTGTGTTCAGCAATTGCTTAAGATTTACGGCTTCCATTTTAATTTCTATTATGAATTTAATGGATACCTTCATTAATACACAAACTATCCCCTTTCGATCTTCCCTGTACAATTTTTGCTTAAGCTGATTCGCTTTGCCATTTGAAGGTGATATTTGCGCAGTAGTTGTTTTACATTTGCACTGAAATGCCACAGGCCATATTTGTTATTGTTGGTTTCAACTAAAACAAAAACCGCCTATATTTTCTAAAGCACAATTCGCAGGGGTGTTTAAAATTTGAACGTGGGTGCAACGCGTTCCCTCTGGTTAATTAACCCCCTGTCCCATATACATATAACCCATTACGCTGAAAACCCTTTGAAAAAAAAATCCGAAATAGATCTCTTTTGAGAGCGGTCCGACGAACCTCTTTCACGGTCGATTTGCGTAGGCGTCACAATCGGCTCCTTCTTTCGCCATAATTAACGTTTGGTCACCTGCTAAACGAGCGTAAAATTGATTACACCGCTAATGCATATGGCCAGCAAGACGTAATGGGCAACTCATATAATCAATGCTAAATTTATCCCCAAACATCTGCGGGTTACTGTTGAACCACACTGGCCGGCTGATTCCAATTAGGGTTTGAGCTTCGGATTTGCTTAACATCTTGTCGTTTGCAGGGAATTTTCTCCTGCTTCGTTTGAAACCTTCCACCAAGGAGCTGCACGTCACCAGCCCGCTTTTCAGCCCCAGCGCGGAAACCTGCAGGATACAATTATGGATATATCAACAGGCCATGGTCAATGGAATGATACGCATCGTTGCCGAAACGGTCAACCACACCCAATGGCTCGTCAGTGAAATTCATGGAGAAGATAGCAAAGAGTACGTTTTGCTTATAATGTTTGATGTCGGAATCTGATCAAAGAGAAACCTCTTCTCCTACATCTTATCAGACTTGTCTTAAAGTTTTTCTGTATTAAATATCAATCCTGCAACCATTGCTGAACCATTTCTTTGATCCAAACGTCATTACCTTGACCTTTTTGTTTTTTTTTTCTTCATTATATATACTGTAACGATTGATGTACTAATGCTGTAATTTTTAATTTTTTCCCAGATGGATCAAGTTCGACAAGGCAGTAGGAAAAATATCCCAAGACTTTCATATACTGCTAGAAGTGGTGCCTGCACAAATATCAGCAAATGGAGCGTTGGTGGCTTTCGATAACATAAAGCTTATAGAGTGTTTTCCGGAAAGCGACCCCATTAACGCATGCACTCCCTTTCAGTACCGTTGTAGCCAAACAAACTTCTGCATAAACAATACCAGAATATGCGATATCACCCAAGATTGCGAATATGGAGACGATGAGACCCAGAATTGTGGTAAGTTATCCCATCAAGTGTATACTATCATTTTCTCACGTTTCCTTCCTGTTTAGACAAAATCCCATATGGGGCACGATGCAATTTTGAGCAAGACTGGTGTGGATGGTCCAACGTCGAGGGAAAGGTTTTACAATGGGCTAGGCATAATGGGTCAACCCCTACTAACAGGACTGGACCCAACTTTGATCATACCTACATGAACACCACAGGTATGTTAATGGTCAAGGCCTTTATAAAACTTAATTTAATCGTACGGATTTTATTTAGGGAAATACATGTACGTAAACATGCACATGGGGAAGGAAGTCGGTTTTGCGAGTACAGCAACCCTTCAAAGCATCGTTTTCAATCCCCCACCGAGCGTGCACGGAAACTCGTCCTCTCGATACTACAACTCCTGCACGGTTCGTTGAATTATTTCGATGGGTCAACCGGATTCGAATTCATAAATGTTTCAGATCCGGTTCTACCTACATCAATACGGGCCTCATAAAAGTGGATTGATGCTGCAAGTGACCGAGTTACGGTCGAAGGAAAACGTCACGACGGAAATGTTTTGGAGCTACAATGATTACGGCAAGAATTGGGTTAGGAAAATTCTTATCCTACCCAATATCACTCACAAGTAAGGCTTTATACCTTTATATGGGTTGTTCTGCATCGTCACGTTTCAGGTATTATCTTCATTTTGATGCGAAAAGGGGTATACGGTACAGAGGGGATGTGGCCATCGACGACTTCTCGATGAGCCCTGAATGCTTTGGTTTGAATATTCCACCGAACGAACTTAAAAATTATAATTATTGGAATCCTGATATTGAACGGCCATTTTCCAATACGCCACATAAGGACTTTGCTAATGAAAGCTGTAAGGCGAACACTAAAATTAAACGTTTCTTTTTTGGTATTTATTATCTTATACCAAGTAATTTTCTTTAGATTACGAAATCACAACCTGCGGTGCAAAAGGAAGAGACGGGCCTGTTCAAATAAACTGCACTAGCGCATACAGAAACACTTCAGTGCATGTAAAGGTTATGCATGCTCCTGGTATGAATGGTATCCAAAAATGGGTCGTTCCCGCTGAAGGATATTATACGTAAGATAAAATAATACTAACTCAACATAAATTGTAAAAACCTTATTCCCTAGGTTTATACTTTTTGGGGCAAGTGGTGGTAAGGGTAGTGGAGGTATGGGTTCTTCCAGAGGCGCCATGGTCCGAACAGTAATGGAATTACGCAAAGGACAAGAAATTTTTATGTTGATTGGCCAAGAAGGCAACAGCGCTTGTGTTAAGGTTGGTACAGAATTAACACGAATTTTTCTTTCCAGTACCCAATTTCTTCTTTAATGCACTTCTAGTTATTAATTCATCTTCCATGTCTCTTTATTTCTCCACGTATACTCAAAATTTATCCTTTCTCGATCTACCGCTTTTTCATCAATAACAAAAATTTAACAATCTGAATCTTAAACTTCCAGAGCTTGGGTCATCAGAGCAACTCATCGTGCAAGTCACTGAGAAATGACAAC
Source organism: Limonius californicus (assembly GCA_014611495.1). Lineage (NCBI taxonomy): Eukaryota > Metazoa > Arthropoda > Insecta > Coleoptera > Elateridae > Limonius > Limonius californicus. The sequence continues at coordinate 36,312 of JABXWE010001444.1, read as the reverse complement.
TCGGGGAACCTCACGGGTGTCCGCGGAGTTCTCAAAATGGAAGTCGCAGATGGAGGCGGCGGTGGTGGAGGCGCCACGTTTGTTTTTCTCGTAAGCACAGATTTTAAATTCAATAAACGCTTCTCATACGGTTTCTGTTTAGCACAATCGAACAAAACAACCCATACCATTGGCCATAGCCGCAGGTGGTGGTGGATTGGGCTTAGGACGATTTATCGACACAGGAAGCCAGCATGGGCAGGCTATTAACATGTCGCGTCCTCCAGTAACCGGTCAAATGTACGGACCCAAGTAAGCCGACTTTAGAAATTTGTAAAGAATATTTATAATCCTGGATATTCGCAGATCCGCAGGAGCCGGTGGGGGCTGGGAGATGTTCCAAGGTAAAATTGGCTTCGGACATGAAAGACTGATGGGTTTACCTTTGGTACAAGGGTCTCTGGGAGGTCAAGCATGCTACGACTCTATTGATGGTCGTGGTGATGGTGGATTTGGTGGTGGAGGAGGTGGTTGTACAGCTGGTGGTGGAGGTGGTGGTTACGCAGGTAATTTTCAACAGAGACCATTAAATAAATAAATTGCATCTGAGAAACGTGTGTGAAAAGAACCCGAAGGTTGTCCCTCACCCGGTTGCTACTTTAACTCTGTTTGCGGTAGTAGGAGGACCGACAGATTAGGTGCTCTCCGGAGCCATTATGTTAGTATTGCAGATTTGATAATCTTTTAGGGGGTAATGCTTGGTCGACCAATACAACCAACGGCGAAGGAGGATATTCGTTCCTAGATCCAAGTCGAACCATTCCAAGCTTGTCGGAAGCCCGATCTGGGTACCACGCAGGGTCTGGAACTGTACTCATAATTCCTGCTGTACCAGGCTGTGGATGTAATTACAGATGCCTGGCGCTGGATTCCAGAAGATCACAGACTACTTGTATCTGTCCCAGAGATTGGAAACTTGATGCAGACGGAAAAACTTGCATATGTAAGTTGACTTAAAGCGGAACTGTAAATCTTGGGTTTGGGATAGAACTATATAATTGAGATTTCAGTGCTGGAACCTCCAGATTCTTACCCAGATTGGGTTGTGGTCATTATGTTCTTCATCACAATTTCTCTTATAATTGCCTTTGGTGTGATGTGCTTCATGTTATGTAAGTGTTTACCACAATTATACCGTTCTGGCCATGCTATGTTTTCTTCCGTTTTTCAGATACCCGTTACCAACATCGAACCATTGGAATGTTGAGAAGAAAAGTAATGTCAGGTCCAGATTTACAACTAAATCGATTACGAGTGGCATCCGACAATATGATCACGGAATATAATCCGAATTATGAATTTGGAGGTGTTACCTATACACCGAAAGATCTCAAAGACATACCCAGAAGCCAACTACAACTACAAAAGTATGTCATCCAATTCTACCACAGTGACATTTGTTAACCACATTAATTTGTTTTAGGGCTTTAGGCCAAGGCGCGTTTGGTGAGGTGTATCAAGGGTTTTATCGGCAAAGATCAGGGGATGCCGTAGAAATGCCAGTGGCTGTAAAAACGCTACCAGCTATGTCCACCCATGAAGCCGAAGTAGATTTCCTCATGGAAGCTCTGATCATGTCCAAATTTAACCACCCCAATATTGTACATTTTATTGGGGTTTGTTTTGACAAGCACCCTAGATTTATAGTGTTAGAACTATTGGCAGGGGGAGATTTAAAGAATTTCCTGAGGGAATCTAGACCAAAACCTGTAAGACCTCATGCGGAGTAGCTCCGCTGATTCTAACTTTTAATTTTTCTAGGATAAAACAAGTGCTTTAACCATGAGAGATCTTGTGATGATATCAATAGATGTGGCTAAGGGTTGTAAGTATATGGAGAGCCACAGATTTATTCACAGAGATATTGCAGCTAGAAACTGCCTGTTGACGACAAAGGGTCCTGGAAGGGTTGTTAAAATTGCAGACTTTGGAATGTCAAGAGACATCTACAGGTAACTTTATTGCACCCAGTGGCAACTAAAATTAATTTTATGTCTTGTCCAGATCGGATTATTACCGGAAAGGAGGACGAGCAATGTTACCAATTAAATGGATGCCCCCTGAAGCTTTCCTTGATGGTATTTTCACAACCAAAACAGATGTGTGGTCTTTCGGAGTCCTCCTGTGGGAAATCATGTCCATGGGCTACATGCCGTATACAGGGTGTGCTAACAGACAAGTAATGCAACTTGTAACAAGTGGGGGCAGGCTCGAACCTCCTACCAATTGCCCAAGTATACAATTAGAAAGAAAAATTCATGCTCGAGGAATAACTGTCCTATTTTAGGTCCTATTTATGGAATCATGACGCAGTGCTGGCACCCCGAGCCGGAACAAAGGCCCGACTTTAGTTTAATTTTAGAAAGGTTAGGCTATTGTGCTCAAGATCCTGAAGTTTTAAGTGTGGCACTTCCCCTTTTCAACCGCCCTCCTTCACAAGAACGGGACATGACCATTATGAGACCTGGAAATGACGACCATTGTCTAGAGGTAGCTCACTTTTGATTTCAGATTTACTTTAATTAAGCAATTCATTCTTTTAGATACCCAAAGTGGCCGATTACCTAATACCAAACAACACCGCGATTTCGCTGGCCCAAAACGCTATCGGTTCCACCTCATCTGTAGATAAACTGTTGCCGGAAAATTCCGACAACTGGGAAACCTCGTTTGTTATTCCACATTCCAAATCCACGCAACCCTTGTTGCCTGAAAGTGGAGATGGTGGCGAGCTTGACGAAGGGTTTGATTCGGTAAGTTAAATTAACAATTCAGAAGTGGGATATTTATAGATTTTTTTAGGGTGAAAAATTACTAATGCCTGATGTGGCCACGTGCGACAAAGTGTCCCCCATATCACTGCCAAGCAACATTCTGGCAAATCATGCGGGAAAGACAAAACTGGAGGTGAATTCTCTAAGGGCTGGAGTTTCCTTGGACGCCGGGGCCTTGGCCAAACAATCAATGTCGCCCATTCACAAGAAGTCCTACGCCAATGTAAATCCCGATGAGAAAATCACCAGCAATGGGGTGATACCAAACGGGCCCTGTACGTTGGGCAAGGATCCCATTTATCTTACGGCTGCCCCAGCGTCGTTTCTAAACGAAACGAGCGACGGGATTATTTGTTAGAATTTCCAAGATGGAAAGTGTTGGCTACTCGACGATGGGTACTTATTTTATAATTTGCTATTTAAAATTGTTAGATTGGTAAGGAATTAGGAATTGGTCATGTTCGAGGTTATGTGAAGGGCAATGAAGGACTTGGGTTGGTTTTGTAAGCTGGTACGACTGCTGACTATAGCTTTAACTGTACATTTACCCTATATTACCTTGAAAATGGCCAGATGGGTTTTATGTATCCTATTAGATTTGCGCATAATTATACAAAATTAAACTTGTTTTAAATTAGGGAAGATTGTTTCTAAGCTTCGGTATTATTTCATGTTAGTATTAAAAGTGATTCTTGTTTGAAAAATAACTTAACGATCGATGACGTAAAGAAGCTCAAAGGCGAAGTAGCAAGCCAGAGTTTATATTTTTATGGATATTATATTGAACAATTCATTAATGTGTAATTATGAAAACTGTACAGTACTGTTAGGTAGTTGTTTGAAATAAGAGGTATATATAATATATAAAAATGTGTAGGTCAGATTACTGCTTGATAAACACAACGCTGGTGACAAATGCAAATTAAAAATAATAATAAGCATCACTGTAAGCTAAACTTTTGACAAAACTATACATTTAGGGTTTTAGAATAAATAGCCGTGAATTTAGTATTTATAAAAGTTTGAGTGAGTTTTGGTGAGTGGCGCACGAATGACTCGAATGGGCGACTGTGCAATATTTTATATACAGGGTGATCAAACAAATTTGCTTATCAGCTCAGTCTGCACCCTGCAAGGTGCGTGTCTGTTCTGTCCATTAAATGATAAAAAGAAACGAAGGTTACTTAAAAAATAATAATAAACAAATAACATGCACCTTGCACTGCTACCAACTTTTTGTTATGTGTAAAAAGGATATATAACTGGCTGTGTAGTTTGTAGAAGCTCAATTTATATTGTACCAGGTTGTCAGGGACATTAAATTGTTGTTTTTACACAAAGCAGCCCTAACAAGTAATAAATGACGAACTTACAGCTTTAAAAACTAAGACAACAAATTTTACCGGCGCAAGCTGTTTTCTCCTAAAGTTTTTACACCAGTTGACGTGGAAAATATCATTAAGTAAGTTGCTGAAGTTTTCGTTTAGATGGATGAGTTGCGTCGACGAACGCAAGCAAGACAATGGTGCTTATGTTCTAGGTTTAGAGACACAAAGGAGGATTTTTGAAACGAAAATACTCTAAGTAACAGTTAAGAGGATGTATATATAACACATAAATGTTAAATATGTGCGAAATGTGCATTTACACAAAGAATGTTAATATACAGTACAACCACGAACTCGTCGTTTTAGAACTTTAAACACTCTTTCTAATTTCCGTTTTTCCTAATATACTAGATTATTGTATTAATAAAAAAAAATCTAGCCACTAAAAGAATGTTTTTTGTGTTTCTACTAACTTTACTTTAATGCTTATTCAGCGGGGGACATTCCATAACGGAAAAATGTAATTAGGAAAAACCACTGGTTAGATTTTCTAGATAGATGAGGAGAAGTAGCAAATTGCCAAAGACTGCATTTTGGGTTGTATTTTAATATGTCAAGATTTTTCAGTTCTATAACGACAGCTCGCACATGTAATACGAGACAATAGAGTCTGTTGTATATATTTTGATAAACTTTATTTCAAAACATGTGTAGCACACTGTATGAAGCGTATTGCATACAATAAATAATAGATGTTAAAAATAAATTGTTGTGTGTTTATCCACCATATCTACAACTTGGATTTGCGTAGATCATACCTGCAGGAATGAGAAGTTATTTTCGGAATTGATGGCGAGCCAGTAACCAGAATCTCTGGTGTTCTGTTCGAAGAAATAAAATGATTATGAGTTTACTGAAGTTTCCTTGGATATTTTTACTTTTTCAAGGTCCAGATCCTAATGAAAAGTTTACAAAGATCGATCGAAAAACTAATTAGAGCAGGCCGTGCATTTAAAACTCCATGGTTATGTATTCGTGTGGGTAACTTCACGCTGTTAAATAACATTAGGTTGTAATATGTCAATGTCAAAACATTAAAACGTAAATATTTAATATCTAAGACTAAATCCTGCCAAGCACCAACTACATTGTGGGCATGACGAAAATGATCCTCCGCCATAAATGCTTCTGTAATATACAGGATGTCCCAAAACTCGTAGCGCAGTTCATCAGTGTATACTAAATACAAAACAGCTAAAATATTTATTTTTTGCAGGCTGGTTTTTTTACACAAAGCACAAAAAGAAGTGGAAACTTGGCAACTGTGTAAAATGCATGTTGTATGCTTTACGGAAAATATTTTTGCAGTTACTATGGAAAATTATTAAAACATATTTATTACACAATTATTATTGTCGAAGTCAGTCGACGTTTCTGACAACACAAATCAACTAAACTACTCAAAACTGAATAGCGATATTGTAATATTGTTTTTTTTATATAATTATAACTATTACACTAGCACTAATCTCTGCTTTTACCCTATCACTGCACCAACTCAAATGGTTTAGTTCGTTTGAGTCTTCCTACTAACCCTGTGTTGTCGAGGAACTGGATTGCCTCGATGTTGACATGTTGGTGGAGTCGTTTTTCGTGACTCTTGGCGAATTTCTTCATTGGTTGGTCCACAGTTTCCATTTCCAGGTCCCGATGGAGGTCGCTGTTTCTGATATACCAAAGAGCATCAGCAATGTTCCTCAGTACTTTGTTCTGGAATCTCTGGATTATCCCAATGTTGCTTTGTTTGGCACAGCCCCATAGCTGGATACCATAAGTCCATACAGGTCTGAGTCTGAGTATCTGCTTGTACATTAAGAGCTTGTTATATAGTGACAGAGTGGAATTTCTACTAATGAGCCAGAACATATTTCTGTGTTTAATGCCAAGTTCTTCTCTTGTCTTTTTACACGAGCTTTCCAGCGTAGCTTTACGTCAAGCGTTATACCCAAGTACTTCACTGTGTTCGGGTATGGTACTTGCTTGTTATTTATGTAGACTGGTACATGTTGATTAACCTTATTTGTAAAATTTACATGTATCGATTTGGATTCATTCACTTTGGTTTACCATCTTTTTGTCTAGTTGTTGATTTGATTTATAGCATTCTCTAATTTCTCTGTGGTCTCTTCGTTGCTGTTTCCCACTGCTAGGATGGCAATATCGTCAGTAAAAGTGGCGATGGTAACATTTTCCAAGTTAGGTATATCACAAGTACACAATGGGTATAAGACTGGACCTAATACACTACCTTGTACCCCTGCCTTGATTTCTCGTATTTCTGAATACGCTTCCTCCTGTTTAATTCTAAAATGTCTGTCGGATATATATGACTCTAGGATTTCTGAATGTTGTTTGGGCAGGAACAGCTTCATCTTGTATTTAACCTTCATGCCATACTTTATCGAAAGCCTGAGCTTCATCCAGGAAGATTGTAGCGCAGACTTTCTTTTCTTCTAAAGATTTTTCTATAATATTTGTTATTCTAGAAGAATAGAATATTGTAATATAAAGCATATATTGTATTTGGCGGGTAATAGTCGTCTATTATTGATAATTAGAGCAAGTGGCAATGTTTGAATGTTTGATTGAATAATCTTTCCTGTCTTCTTCAGATCTTTTTTGTTTATTGATTTTTTGTTCGTGTGTTACATTTGTCTTCTTAATAATAAACAACAATGCAGAGAAACCATTTAACAATAGAACAACAAAATTTAGCCGTTGCTATGCACCAAAGAGGAGATCGCCAGGTCGACATTGCTGATATGTTAGGAACCACCAAGAACGTAATTTCACGTGCCCTTTCGCGCCTTAGAGAAACAGGTACGACCGCAAGAAGGCATGGAAGTAAATCTTTTCGCATCACAACACCTCGTGAGGATCGACTTATGGTTATTACTGCAAGAAAGCACGCCTTTTCAACTGCTCATGGTCTATAATGATCTCTTGGGCATAACGTTGGCCCGCGAGTGTACCATTAAAGATATGGAGGTCAGTATGCCACCCTAAAGAAACTCCAGCCCATACCATCAGACCACCACCACCAAAGGCAACGACTGGTTGGGTATACTGCGGTAAGGTAGGATGTCTGGCAGCTGGCACTTCAATATACTCTTTGTCGCCGGCTATCATTGTTGAGACAATATCTGGACTCGTCCGAAAACAGGATATCATCCCACGGTGTCGTTTCTTGAAGCCTTCGTCTTGACCATTCCACCTGGTGTCTTCTTTGAGCCACTGTTCTTGCAGGATATCTTAGGAGGCGGTATGAGGTAAGTCCTACCTCAAACGATCGATTTCTCACAGTTTGGTCGGTGACTCGATTTCCTGTGGTATTCTGGAGCACTTGCTGTAGATGATGTTCTGAACCGTCGCAAGACCGCATCGTACTCGGGTTGTTTTAGAGATGCTTCGAGATGAAGAAATAAACCATCTTGCTCTTCCTCCGCTATCTCCAGGCCTAAACCCCATCGAGCATGCATGGGACCTTTTGCAGAGACAGCTGGATCATCATAATCCAAGACCTACTACCGTGCAACAGCTGAGGGATGTATTGCCGATACTGTGGCATCAAATTCCACAAGAACATATTGATAATTGCATTGAGAGTATGCGAGAAAGGTGCAGAGCAGCTATTACCGCCAGATGAGGTGCCACGCGGTATTAGAATTTAATAAATTTAAGTTAACTGAAAGGAGACAATAACGATTTTCATTATCATCATTATCATGATCGTCGTTTGAACCGCTTGCGCAGTGTCGAGGAGGTGTGAGGCAAAACTAAGCTAGTTTGTGCTGTGCACAACAGGGCCCGACTTTGCGAGTTACCGTTTTGGTGCGAAACCGTGCTTGGCTTGCCTGTTGTGTGTGAATGTTTTTATTTATGGTATTGTGACTCCTCTAATGGGACCGTAATATGAAGAGTGCCATTAATTTGATCCCCAATGGCAAATGGAGACCGGGACCCAGTACCGATCATCCAGGAAATTAGAAAAATACCGACCCGGGAGTGATTCGAACCGGGAAGCGTTTGGACGATTACATCCAAAGCTTGGCTCCTCTACCACTGAGCCATCCCCGCCCTTTTTTTCATTATAATGTTGTTGTATAATATCTTCTTTAAACGTACCTTTGTTGCAATTTTCACATTCATTACTAAAAAGACGTTACATTTTGTAGTTTTGGTGTTTTTTTAAATTATAAATGCAATTGGTGTTGCCTGTAAGTATCTTAAAGTGCAATGTCCCTATTCAGTTTTGAGTAGTTTATTAAACAAGTCATTTCCACCAAGAGGTAGTTACCGACGTATTGTTTTGTATATGTTATCCCCAATAGGCCTAATGCACAGCTTAATATAATAGTTATCAATTCTTTTCAGTACCTAAACACAAATTACTTCTCAATAAAAATAACGGACAGCAACAAAAAAGAATTTAAAATGTGCTGTAAATTATTGGAACTTTTCACCAACATTGTAAAATTTTGCACATCACACTGTAATTGAACTCCCGCCGCTTGGTCGATACAATTTGTTAAATTGTCCACAATGTTCACTGATGTGAGATCTAACAAATCTTTCAGATAACCTCCTAAATAAAAATCTAAGGGCATTAGATCAGATGAACGTGGGGGGCAACCTATAGCACCTCTAAGATCAATCCACTAACCTGGAAAATGATTTGAAGCCAATACTGAAACATGATTCCGTAATGGGCTGGAGCACCATCTTGTTGGTACCACATATTTTGTTTAATTATCAGCAGTACTTTTTCCAATAGCATTAAAAATCTTCATCTGGAAAATGTTGGAAATTTTCAGCATTAAGATGATTTGGCAGAATAAAAGGACCAATTAAATAATTATTTACCATACCTGCCCGAACATTAACACCGTATCGATATTGATGACTTGGAACATAATTTGAATGTGGGTTCTCATCTGGCCACACATGATTATTATGAGTATTGTAAATATTGCCTCATCTATCCACTAAATATTCCCAATAAAAATCGGATTTTCCTGATGTTGATTTAATAACCATTCGCATTACCTAACTCGTGCATTATAATCCTGTGGTAAAAAGTGTTGCACTTTCGTTTTCAAAAAAGATATAGGCAGTTGTCGTGTTGTATTCTAGGAACTGTCGGCTTCGGTATGTCTACAATCCGTGAAATACCACGTACGCTTCTCGTCGGCTCCCATTCAATTACATCTGACACACTTTCAGACCAACACTTCACATCTCTCCTAGCTGTTGGTCAGTTCGTTTAATAACTGTGTGGTGTGGATGTATTTTATTTAGATAGCGTTCAGCGTATAGCCTTTCCGCTGCATTAAAATTAGAACCAACCTCTCCAAAAATCCAGATTACGTCAGTGTGCTCAGCAAGTGTGTATTCCATTAATACAAGTGAAATGGAATTTACAAAAAGAACAGAAAATTATGTTTGACAACTGTAAAATTCGCAACAACAACTTCATATTAAATAGAAATTATTATCAGCTTTGCTTAGATTTGCCTTGATGCCATATCTAAATCTCATGTTTTCAATAAAATCTTGGGATCAAAAATCTGCGATTTGAACTTGTGCAGATGCCATTTTTATTGTTAATATCTTAAGTTTATTGATGAAGAAGTGCTTTCCTCGATAATATCTATTAGTATAGCTTTCTTAAAGGGAAGCATTCTAATATCAAATATCAAGAAGCTCGTGTGAAGAAGCTAGCCTGCCGAAAATAATATTTAGTCTATTTTTTGAACTTATGGGATAACCTGTATAAAACACATCTAGAAATGGATTCCATTATCTACCAAAGTAAGAATTACATTGAAATACACAATTTTACAATCGTATGGCTATTTTTAAGCAATCAGTAAAACATTATGGAAACAATTTAAATGCTCCACTTGAATCGTATTTTTAAGATCATAAGCAAAATGTACTTGATTAAAAATCAAAATACCCTTGGAATATACCGGGTGACAGTGAATTTATATACACCTCGATTTTATGGTATATTTTTCTTAAGAGCTTTTCAAACTGTTTAACGCTAATTTTGACCCAATCCCTTACATTTGTAAATAAACGATCCTACAATTATCCGGCTACACCGCAAGTAATATCAATTCCGTTATTTTCTTTATTATATATAATAAGTAATGCACATATTAGTTAACTTGGTCACGTAAATTAAGTATTTACTAAAAATGTTTCAAATAAAAGAAAATAAATAAGACTGTACATGATCTCGTTGTCACCCAGTATACTTCTAAAGATAGTTATTTAAATAAACAACATATAGCTGGAGTGATATTGGTGATAGTATGGATACCGTCACATATCGGTATAAACGGTAACGAATTAGCAGATCAAACAGCCCGTAAAGCAGTGCAATCAACTGAGGCAACAAGTATCAAAATAATCATGCCAAACGATTTAAGAAGTATGTGCAGAGAAAATTGTTTAAATATGTGGCAAAACCAGTGGAACCAAGAACAAGGAAACAAACTTAAAAGTATAAAGAAATCAGTAAAGCCATGGACGGACCACCACCAATTAAATAGAAGAGATAGTGTTATCCTGACCCGAATTCGAATTGGACATAGTCAACTGACCCACAACTACCTCCTACAAAACTTAAACCCAATAATGTGTGACACTTGTAACCAACAAATAACCTTACACCAACCAAGCGCTAATGACCAATGCAGTCGAAGCGCTACAATTATAATAAAAAAAAATACTGCAACATTCATTGAAATTAATTCTTTTTGCATTTTGAATTGCAAATGATAATCCAGTTCTTTTACTATAGAGCCTCTCAAAGTGAGAATGTAGTACATGCTCTTATGGGCTATAGAAACCTTATGGAACTCGACTGAAAAAGTTGCCAAATGTAAGTGCCTGAACGGCAGTGTAAGTTTGCTTAAATTAAATAGATCCAGGTAAAGGATGTTCAGTTAACTTTTAACTGGTAGTTATCCGATAAGCGGTTTGTACAACAAAAGGCGGATTGCGTTATGTTTGACAGGTGATTGGTATCTTCAGAGCAATTTTAAGTAGAAGTTTTGTGACACTGTTGTCCATAAGAGTGCTACACTTTCAGCATGAGACGATCTATAGGAGTATTACGTATGAACTTGATATTATTTCAAGGTCAACATCCACCAAATTTATGCTCACTTTTAATTACTGATCCGAGTTGGATGATTTTTTCTATTATATAGTTCGGGGATGATACATCTTGCATGGCTTTAATGGAACTAAGTGAGTCGGTAAGGATAAGAAACTTTGATTGTTCTTTGTGTTCTTTCACGAATTTCATTGCTTGTAAGATTGCAGTTGCTTCTCCTGTAAAAATGCTGCTTAGTGGTGGAAGTTTGAATTCGAACTGCTGGGATGGCGTTATTACGGCAGCTCCTACTCCATCGTCTGTCTTTGAAGCATCAGTATAATTTTTTTCAAATTGGTGGTCCTTGTTACACATTTCATTTATTTTTGTTTTAAATATTGTCGGGTTTGTTTCACTCTTCGGAAGAACCGTTAATGTTAAACCAACAGATAATGGTGTTAATACCCAGGGTGGTATATGGCCCGATTTGTGTTTGGGAACTTGATTGAAGTTAACTTCAATATTTGCTAGTAATTTGTTCAATCTGTGACTGAAGGTTGGGGATAATTTTGGTTTAGATTGGAAAAGTGCCTGAAAACGGCGGGAGAAAATAAGGTTGTGCAGCGGGTTTTCAGGATGGGCAGAGATATTGACGGCATATTGCAGGATTAACTGTTGTCTTCTAATGTCTAAAGGGGGTTCTCCGGCCACACATAGAATACTAGAAGTTGGGCTGGTTCGTAATGCTCCTATGGACATTCTAACTGCTGCATGATGGATTGGATCAATTAGCTTAAGCGTATGAGGTTTCGCTGATGCGTATACGATAGCGTCATAGTCAATCTTTGACCGTATAATTGCTTTGTATAGATTAAGCAGAATTTGTTTATCGGCTCCCCAATTAGTATGGGAAGTTATTTTCAGTATGTTTAGCCGTCGATTGCATTCATCTTTTAGGTATTTGAGGTGTGGTGCCCAGGACAGTCTTTTGTCGAAATTTATACCTAAGATTTTGATGTTATCCACGTAGTTAATGATGGTGTCGTTTAAAAGTAATGATGGGCTATTCACTGGTTTATGGAAACGATGGAAATGTATACATTTCGTTCTTGATGGGGAAAATTTAAATCCTGTTCGTTCGGACCATCTCTTTAATTCATTAATTGTATTCTGAAGGAAAACACGAATTGATGTTAGATTCTTACCTTTCACATAAACGGTTATATCATCTGCAAAAAGAGTTGCTTTAGCTGGCTGTTTAATAAAGTTTGTTACGTCATTCATAGCTATCAGGAAAAGAGTAACATTGAGAACTGATCCCTGAGGAACACCATTTTCTTGCAGGAAGATTTGATTCCATTTGTTTTTATTTGAAAAGATGGTTGTTGAAGGAAGTTCATTATAAAAGCAAGAATGAGTCCTGTGATACGCCAGTCGTGTAGGATCTGGATTATTCTGTGTTTCCATATCATATCGTAGGCTTTCTCGAGGTCAAAACAAATAGCTATGAGGTGTTGTCTATTGGCAAAGGCTTGGTTGATCTCACTTTCTAGAGTAACTATACCTACAGTCGTTTGTTGATCGGTGCTTGCGAAAGCCGCTTTGAATTGGATTGAGAAGGTTGTTGGATTCGAGGTGCCACATTAATCTTCTGTTGATAATTTTTTCTAACACTTCACACATCGTACATGTAAATGAAATAGGACGATAATTTAATGGATTCCTTTTATCCTTTACAGGTTTGGCTATCGGTATTATGAGTGCTTGAAGCCATTTTTTGGGAAAAATCTGTTTAGTCCAAATTCGATTATATATACCGAGTAGATGTGTTTTTCCATTGGCTGGTAGATGTTGTAGAAATAGAAAGGGTATGTTGTCAGGTCCTGGACTAGAGTTCTTACAATTTTTGAGGGCAAAACTAAGCTCTACATCACTGATGATGTTGTTGAAAGGGTTGTCAGCATATTTGTTTCTTATGGGTTTTTTCTCTTCATCTTCCTTGTGTTTCTGGAATTCTTCGTGCAGATTATCGTTACTTGAATTTTTTTGAAACGTAGCCCCTAGCAAGTGAGTAATTTTTAATGGTGTTGATATTGTGCTGTTCTCATTTAATAATGATGTTATCTGAGGTTTGTATGTTGTACCATTTATTCTCCTTATTTTGTCCCATATCTGCGTCATAGGTGTATAGCGAGACATAGAAGATACATGGTCGTTCCACGATTTTCTTTTGTTTTGTTTTACTGTCACTCTGGCCTTTGCTCTTAGCTTTTTAAACATAATTAAGTTTTCTTGTGTTTTATGTTTTCTATATTTGTAAAATGCTTTTTTGCTATTCCGCACTGCTTTCTTACATCCTTCGTTCCACCAAGGTACTTGGCGGCCGCGTGTATTTGTTTGCATCTTTCCAATAGCTATTTCAGCCGATGAGTTTAATAATTCTGTAAATTCAAACACGTTTTCATCTATGTTGTTAGACATTTTTAAGTTTATTAGCTTGGTTAGGATAAGCTCTGAGTATTTTTCCCAATCGGCATGTTTTAGTCTCCATTTTGATGAGGTTGTTGTTAACTGATTTGGAGTATCTGTTATGTTTAGTTTTATTGGAAAATGATCGCTACTGTAGAGATATGGGTGTACTTCTCAATTTAGTAATGACGCTATTTGAGTGCTGCACATGGACAGGTCAATATTGGAAAAGTTTCCGGACGCCGAATTAAATCTAGTTGGCTCGTTAGTATTCAAGAGTACTATCTCTGGTCTATTTATAATTTTTTCTATCATGCGACCTCTGCTATCTATTGTGTTTGATCCCCATAGCGTATTATGGCTGTTGAAATCCCCCAGTAGAACAAATGGTTTAGGTAGTTGGTTGATTAAGTTATTTAGTTCATTGTTGTCGAGGCTATAGCTATTTGGTATGTAGACATTGCAGACACAGATTTTTCTTGGAAGTAAAACAGATACAGCAACTGCTTCCAAAGTTGACGTTAGAGGTACTTCTTCGCAATGGTAAGAGTTGTTAACATATATAACTACTCCTCCACTGGCTCTATTGGTTTCAGTTCTATTTTTATGAAAATCTGTAAAGCCACGTATTTTCGCGATAAAATTATTTTTAAAATTTGTTTCTTGTAGGCAAATAACTATCGGATTTTCTTGCAATATTAGCAGATTCAGTTTTTCAAGACGGGCAAAGAACCCGTTAATATTCCATTGTAGTATGAATGTTAGATAGTGTGCTATGAGATTACTTTATTTATTATTTTTATTATTAAACCAGAGAGTCATCCGAGCAGATGCCAGAAGCCGACATCAAATCTTCATCATCTTCGTATTTTGCGGTTTTTATTTTGTTAATTATTCAACTGCATCTGTTTTTTATGCTTCTTGCTGCTAAATACGGATATACATTTTTTATCATTGTGATTAGTGATCTAATATCGTTTGTGTAACTTTTGGCCACACTTATAGGATCGGATGATCCATGTACATTTTCCATACAGTCTTTAAAGTTTTCGTAGTTTAACACGTACTGGTTTGGGTTTTGTTCAATTTTTTTCCTTATAGGTTCTAGCTGATTCTCAATAATTTGGCGAAGGCTTTCTATTGAACTACTTTTTTTAATTTTTTGTTTCTGTTCTTTTGATTTTGTACTTTGGTTGTTTCTGGAGATGGAACCACAAATATTTCCTGCTCTTCTGTAGTTTCAATTATATCTGTAATATTTATAGTTGTTTCACTTTCAGGTATATTGCTAGTTGTTGAGCTTAGTGGCCGTTTAGGTGATTTGGTACCTAGCGTAGTATTTTCTTCAGTTTCTGTTAAGGGCGGTCTTGAACTTTGAAGCGAGGGTAGTCGCGGAAAAGTTAGAAGCGTCGACGGTTCTTCTGTAGTGGCATTTTGTTTGGCTGAATTTGGGCATTTGTTTGCTATATGACCTTGTTGTTTGCACAGAAAGCACGATATTGAGTCTGTCGAAGGAAAGATCCTAAAAGTTGTATCTTCGAAACTTATTAGTAAAGAATCAGGAATTTGAGTTTTATTGTCTAACACGAATACGTGTCGTCGGAAACTCAAAATATGGGAGTATCCATCTTCAGGGATTCCTGCTCTTAAAAATCCGATGGGAGAGACTGGTTTTAGGCAGCAATCTTTCAAAGCTGATTCTCTTATATCATGTAGGATGGAGGGGCATGCATTGGATATGATTATTCTCTTTGTAGGAGTAATCAAAGGACGGATTTCGTTTATTTCTATAGTTTTATAGTTAGTAGTTAGTTTATTGACTATTTCTTTACTCGAAAGAAAAATACAGAGACGGCCTTGCGACATTCTTGAAACAAATCGTATATTGGAAGGATTAACTATTGTGCCGATAGTCTTGACGTAGTCGTTTTGTTTTATACCTTCAATTGTATCTATTATAATAGCTTGATCCCTTTTAGGAAAGACTACAGTGGTATTAACATTAGTTTTGGCTATGTTTGAATAAGTTTCTACATCAATTTGAGAATTACTTTGTTCTGCTTGTTGGGTAAATGTGTTCGGAGAGCCCCTGTACTCAGAAGCCTCCATTGTTTGTGAATTCATACCTGTGTGTTAAGTTTTTCCTTTGTGGAAAGATTCGGTATAACTTAGTATTATTTCTATTACTTGAAATGGATAAAAGATAAATCTGGTATCACACTGGTTATCTCTACACTCGCGTACAGTATGGTGCAACTAAGATAACGTTTTCACTTCACTGCTGCACAACCGCACGACTCGAGCACCTCTCGAAAAACCTCGCAGTATTACTCAGTACATTTAATAAACTATCGTCGTTGGCAATTCTAGATAAAAACGGTTACAATAGTTCAGATAAAAATGCGAAAAATAACACAGCACTTTATTTATTGTAAAAGATAAATATGAATTTTTTACGAAGTAAGGCAAGAAACAATTAACAAATTATTAATATTTCCTTCATATCATTGTCGTTACTTTTTAATTCTTTGCTATTTCTATTGAGCTTAAAATCTATACAGTACAACTCCCAGAATTTCATACATGGTGCGCCAGCTAAGTTGCTCCACTTAGAACTGATTGACCCAACCCAACATACATATAGCACGGCAACCAATACCACTAAATCGAGGTTTCAATTTATTTAAATTTAAAGTAAGATGCTTTCAAATAACTAGACAGCCTCTAATTTATATACTAGGCGCTGTCTAACTAGAAAACCACCGCTTGAAAGAATAATTGGCCGCATTGAAATTTCTTTAAGAAACGAAGGTACATTTGTCTCCAGAAGACATAAACCCAAAGCGATTACTAATATGGAAAATGAACTCGCAGTGTTAGAAGCAGTAAATCAGAATCACCATGTAAGTCAAAGAAATCTGGGAGGTATTAGTAGAAGCATTTTGTAAGCAAACGTTTCATTCTTATCACGCTGCTTGGGTGGACGAACTACATGAAAATAACACTCAGAGAATAGGGAATGGGACAATTCGCCGTCGCCGATTGGCCGCCGCCGTTTCGCCGTCGCCGATTCGCCGTAGGTACAACTCGCCGTCGGCCCGATTCGCCGTCGCCGATTGGCCGTCGCCGATTCGCCGTCGGAATAAAGTTTGAAATATTTTAACTTAGAACATGCATGCAACTTTTAGATTACATAGTTTTCTTTAGTGTTTTATAATTTTACTCTAATCTTAAAAGTAACTTAAGCACCCTCCCGTTAAGTAACTTAAGCAATCAAGTTTATGGTTATTCTAAATAAATTATATTCCTAAGAAATTGTGTTTGCATACTCTTTCTATTTCAAAACAAGGTAATTATAGTAGGCCCATTGTAGAAGGATCAACCCTAATGAGCAGATTAGTGATAAGCGGCCGTAAGGAGCGCATTACACCACAGCATAAGATACAATTCCTGGTCTTTCTAATAATTTTTTTAAGAAATCCCAACTCCACCCCCTTCATTTAATATATATCCAAACAATTTCGTTAGGACCTTTTAGTATCTGCAAATTTTTCGTGACAGTAAGAATTTATAATAATGGACGGAACAATTTTGTCTGAAAGGGGAAAGGAGAAATTTGCTTCAAATGGTTTTATTTATGTGTTCGACACTTTTAGTAAAAGCGATATTGGTGTTAAGTTTTGGAGATGTGAGCGAAGACAACTGTGCAAGGCAAGAATTCACACTAGAAATGGTGAAATTATTAAAGAACTCAACATGCACACTCACGACTCCTCGGCAGCTCATGTGGAAGTTGCGCAAGTAGTTACGAAAGTGAAGAAACGTGCTGGAGAAACAACAGAAGGGACAATTCAGGTAATTTTTAATTTTTAATTCATTTTTTGCAACTGAAGATCACAACATTTGCGTATAAAAATTTGCATTTATTTACCTATACTCTACATTTCAACTAAGCATTATTCAATTTATTGTTATAGGTCATCAACGAATGTATGACGAATACAACACAAGCTGCTCAAGCTAAACTTCCAAACAATTGCGCCTTAAGGAAATTAGTTAGACGAAAACGTAATGCGATTCAAGCTGCACCTCCAAACCCTGCGAATCTTGACCAGTTAATATTACCAGAGTCCTACAAAATTTACGAAGTACAACTTGGTATTCAAGAAAATTTTCTATTGGCAGATAGCGAAGAAGGGCCGAATAGGATTTTAATTTTTGGAAAGCCAAGCTGGCTTCAATATTTACAAACAACTACGTGGTACGCTGATGGGACGTTTTCAATAGCACCACCATTATTTTCCCAAGTGTACACTATACTGGCTGTTAAAAATAATGCCGTGCATCCAATATTTTATGCCTTACTACCGAACAAACAACGAGCCACATACAACCGTATGTTTGAGTTAATTAAGGGTTGGATTCCAAATTTGCAACCTGTAGCAATTCACTGCGATTTTGAACAGGCAGCATTTTCCGCCATGAAAGATTGCTTCCCAGGTGTGGACATCAACGGATGTTTCTTCCATTTAGCTCAAAACATGAGGAAGAATTTGGGTGCAAGGGGACTGCTTAGGGAATATAAAAACGATCCACAATTTGCTCTGAGTGCCAGGATGGTAACTTCTTTAGCATTTGTGCCCATTGCAAATTTGGACGAAGCTATTGATGTTCTTGCCAATGCTTTACCTGCGGAGCTCCAACCACTCCTCGATTGGTTTGAAGATAATTATGTAGGGCGTATGAACAGGTATATACCATTTTTTACAATCATCATACATACAGGGTGCCCATTTTATCGTGTAACGCCTCGATTATTCAGAGTAGGCAACACGTTACACGATAAAATGGGCACCCTGTATATATTGCTGTACTATTCGGAGTCTTTATTTATTAACTAACCTACTACCAACATTCTGCAATAAATTTAATGCATGTTAATAATCTTTCAGCATAGATTAATATTATTGAACCCTGTAGCATGATTTATCACAGCAATATATATATATATATATATATATATATATATATATATATATATACTATATTTTGCATTAATTATTTGCAGACGAGGAAATGGCAGGCGCCCGCCTCTTTTCCCTCATGTAATGTGGAACCTCTATGAACGAACATTGAATGGGCAAGACCGAACAAATAACCATGCAGAGGCTGCCCACAGAAGACTCCAGTTGGAATTGGGAGTTGATCACCCAACAATTTGGAAATTCATTGATGGATTACGCAAGGTGCAGAAAGGGCGGGATGTTTATTACGAACAACTTGTTGCTGGTAATCCTCCACCTTTAAAATTGAAAAAATTTAGGGATGCCGACAACCGTATTTTATTACTAGTCCAAAATTTTGATAACGTCGATATTTTAGAATATTTGAGGGGCTTAGCACATAATTATGAGATGTAAGTTAAACACCAAATTATGTAAATATTAAATTAATAAATATATGTATATTTTTATTAACTATGTTTTTAATTGTTTTTGTTATTTAATTTACACTGAAACTTTTTTCGTCGACGGCGAATCGGCGACGGCGAATTTGCCGACGGCGAATTTGCCGACGGCGAGTTGTACCTACGGCGAATCGGCGACGGCGAATCGGCCACGGCCAATCGGCGACGGCGAATTGTCCTAGACCCCAGAGAATATTCCAATTATGTAATTCTTTCAGAATCAAGTTTTCTTGAATCCATCATTTTTAAATTGGATATTATTTAGCGTAGAGGCAAATTGCTCAAACAAAGTTGAAGTGAATAGGCATAACTCGCGTTATTACATGGATGAGAACTGGGTATGTATTTTATACTGTAAATGTTTGGTGTAGTATAGTAGGAACCATATTATTGGACCACACTTGGATTTTCTACAAAACATTTACTCAGGTTATTGGAAAATATAGAACTCAATTTACAGCAAAAACGTGAGTACCAATATGATGGCTTGCTCATTACAGTTGGATGTTAGGAATATCTTAAACATAGTATTTGGAGCAAATTAGACTGGAAGACGAACTGTGCATCCATGATTACCAAGAAGTTGCCATATCACTCCACCAGACTTTTTTCTTTAGGGTAAAGTTAAAGAGATAGTAAGGGCATATGCTCAGGAATTCCTTACTGGTTGTACGCGGCAGTAATCAGGCTTAGGGTGCAATACGACTCGGTGGTCTGATGACCATGTGTGCAGCATACCACCATTTCCTGGGGCAATGAGGACAACCCCAACAGCTATACCGGAAGTCCTGCTAGAGCTGCCACCTCTTCCCCACCTCGATAAAAAAGGACAGCCCATTTTAGAACGCAGGACACCGGGAGCTGGCAAAACAAGGGAATGGTCGCAGGTGACGCAACTATTGCCAAGATGGTGGAGAAGAATTTCCCTCTTTCTACTTGCAGGGTGATAGAAGCAAAAAACCAACTAAGGTTGGAAAGGAAATACACTCTCGGAATCCCAAGCCAACGAACAGTGGGAGTGGAAGGGGGTAAACTTCCCATAGAGCTCCCTGATGTGTTATACAGACGGTTCGCTTATAGCTAACAGAGTCTGCGGAAGCAGGCATTTACCTAGAGAACCAGGGTGTACAAGAAAGCTTTGCGTTCGAAAAGTACATCACCGTTTTTCAGGCGAAAGTTTATGCTATACTGACGGTGGCAAAAAAGGAGAAGTCAGACTGGGAGCGGAACGAGTGGTTTACATCTGTTCCAACAGCCAAGCAGCCCTCACAGCTATTCGCTCACCCAGGACGAGATCCTTCCTCGTCAAGGAATGTGGAAACGCTTTAGAAGAGCTTACAGGCTGACTGAAGGAAGTAAAACTGGTTTGGGTATCGGGGCACTGCGGGGTCCACGACAACGAAGAAGCAGACGAACTTGCCAAGCTGTTTTGGACCGGCACCCTTTGTAGGGTTTTGAGACAGCAGATTACGTCATCCCTAACTGAATGGCCATACGCGAAGCTGAAGGATCAATGGCTACAGTCAGGTAAAACTTCATATAGCTGGGCCGGAAAAATCTAAGTCGGTGTGGCTACTGGGCAGAAGCCGAAGGACTCTAAACCTGTTGCTAGGAGTCCGTACAGGGCACCGCAGACTTGGAAATCCGCTTTCTAGGAGAATGTGGCATTTGAGGCATCAAGTCTTTGGTGCTTCGCAACACAGTGTTGAATTCCCTCATTGCCTGAATTCATCAGGAGGCCAGGAAGGTGCGGTAAAGAAGAAGAGAATGAACAAGAGAGTAGAGATGTTTAAGGGGAAGGGGTTAATAAAAAGGGCCAATAAAGGTCTATCTGCTGGACATCCAAGGTCATCCAAATCTCCTACTACTAAAGTGATAGTATACCAAACTCCGGTAATACATGAGCATGATTTTCAAAATAGAATAATCTAAGCGTCTACATCATTTATAACTTACATGTTGGCTCGCGTCCAAAGATCGTTTTTAAAACGAAGAAGAAAATATGTGGAAATGGATAGAGGCAATTTTGAACATTCACTAAATTCAATATAACGTGCTAATTATTTATTTTTTTAGTTGTCTTTAGCACCAATGGGTGCTTTTCTTGTTACATACTAATATAATTAATATTAGTCAAACTGTTATTTACTGTTTCTTCCCTAAACATTCCCTGGGTCTAAGAGGCATGGCTCGACGTTATTCGGATTACCCAGACGCTTATCTATGCAGTAAGAGATCAACTAGACAGAAATTTAATTGTCATCAATTTCTATTCTATAAAAAAAATCAATAATCTCAGCTGTTGTGGTATACCTGTATGTTGTGTTACATCAAGAATATAGAATACAGAATTTAAGAAGGGAAGCTAACAATTTCAGGTAAAATCATTCCACTTCTCTTTTCTTCCTCTACCTGGGGTTTAAGATAGAAAAAGTATTTCTAGCTAGATTTTAGAGGTGGCCATGAGCTACAGGTTAGCGCGTTAGGCTTCTACGCTGAAGGACCTGGGCTCAACTTCCAGTACCGGAATATCGGATTTTTAACGGCCGTTCTCCCTCGCAAGGCAATGGCAAACCAGCGAGGTATTCTGCCTAGTAAATCTTCTCTGGAGTAGAAGTGTTTACACTTCCCGTGGTTCGGAGCCCACGTTAAGCTGTAGGTCCTCTATGTCTGTGGAACCATTACGTCTGGTAAGAAATAAAGTACTCGAAGAAGAAGGTTAGATTTTTAATCAATTATAATTAATCAAATAATAACAACATCAACTGTCAACTGTAACCCAGCGAACATAACCTAACAAAAGCAATATTAATAAAATAAAAAACCAATAAATCAAACGGTTACACAGAAATAAATAGTTACAAATGTTTGAACCCAAAAGGGTGGTTTTGCAGATTTTTCTTTGGCAAATCAACAAGCAAAAATATAAAAAAAAATAGATAGATCTGTTCCAACGTTGCTAAATTAGTCTCTATAAAATAATCGCCCAGTACAACAAAATCGAATTCTGCTACAGGTATTTACAACCTCTACAATGTTTTATGAGAACTGCTGCAATATTGCTACTCTATACAGGGTGTTAATGAAATGAATACGCGTTACAGACTTACAGGTTATGTAGGGGATTTAAGATAGGCCAACTGATAATAAGCTCATATCCAGAAACGCACCGCTTTCGACCTACAGGTTTTGGGCCGTACCTTTTTCCACATTGTCTCACCGGTCCTATTTACTTGATCTTCTCGCAAGAAGTATTGCCAGAGTTGTACCATTGGGATTCATCAACAGCTCTGGCTTCAACATAACGGTGCGGCAGCACACTTTTCGCATGCCGCCCGAAACTACATCAACCACGTATCCGGTGACGGTGATGGTTTGGCCGAGGGGGGCCGGTAGCGTGCTCACCACGCTCTTTAGACCTTACTTCCCTAGATTTTTTATGCGACCATATGAAGAATCTGGTTTACGAAACGCCTGCCGAGTCGAAAGATCTGCTGGTTGCAGCGCAAGAACTCCAAATTCCGCCAGTTGAAAGAGTATACCAAAATATGCTTCGGAAGTGCAATGCTTGCATCAAAGTTGGTAGTCATTATTAGTAATAGTAAGGCCAACATAATTTTTAGCAACAAAACTATTTTTTGCAATACTAAATAACTTCTGAGACAAAATACAAAAAAAAATTGTAAATAAAAACTTATCGGCAAAATAATAACCACTTTATGAAAAATTTGGAAACTTTTACATTACATCAGTTACTTTAATAATTATTAGCCTTAGATATTCGATATCTTACATCAAACGAAAGCTAATTCAATGAATTAAAAATATGTTCAAATATATTTTGCTAATTCCGATCACCCTGTATAATAAGCCGACTTGTGTTGCAAATAACAACGAGGTTTTGAATACTAAGAGTCAATATTTTGTTTTTATTTTTTGTCAGAACCTTCTTAGAACTGTCTCTTCATCTACATTCATTACAAGAGAATACAGTAACTAATTTTATTAAATAATTGTTTAAACAATTGAATTACGCAGACATTAAATTTAGAACACACAAACTTATATTATTGCAATGATGCTTTGATGTGGAATAGAAATACAAAATAGTATACAGGATGTTCCATTTAAAAATAATACATATAAGTAGATATTTTCTGTATTAAAGCACAATAATTGGCCACCCTGTATATTTAAAAACAAATCAATCGCATTATTCAAATATTAAAACTACTTTATTCTTCCGTTCTTTCCAAGGACAAAAATTATAACAGTCAAAAACAATCTATTTTCAAAAATAATAATTTGCACGCCCTAACCTGAAATTTTTAACCAGGTCTCCATAGATGCTAATAGAAATACACACCTTTTCGTTCCCTCGCGTCGGTGTTCAGCCTTAGCAGCGGCAATAACCTTACTTAAATAAACATTACTAACAAAAACAACAATTTGCATTTATTTTTACACGTGATAACACACGATGACATAAAACTCGACCGACGCCGTAGAATGCCGACCGATTTCACCACAAGTCGTGTGATGATGACGTCACCAAGTTGGACGCCGACTGATTCATTAAATTGGCTTTGTATTCGCCGATCCAAGGACGAACAAGAATGCGACCGGTTGTGCTACGCAAAATCATGCCTTGGACGTTTTACGAGCACTTGCTAGTAAAACGAATTTTCAACAGAAACACATCAGGGAAAATCAAATTAGACCGCGCTATTTCCAGAATTCGGCTAATTTTGGCGTTCGCAAAAATAGGTTATAATGGGAACACCGTCGTGCTTGAACCTCATCGTTTGTCGTTCGACTTTAAATATACATACAAGTTGTTTTGAAATATGATTATACAAGCTTGCAACAAAAAAGATGTAAAAAAGGTTTAGCGCAATAGGAAGAAAACTTTTAAATTAAACAATTTTGATTTATTTTAGATGGGTTTTCAAGCTTTAAGTCATTGCTATTACTAAACCATACACAAGAGGTCAAAATTAAAATCGAATTAAATTGCATTTGTGGTTTAAGCACTTACAGACCGCTTTGATTTTGATAGAAAAGCAAAAAAACTGATCGTTAACGATTGAATCCGAAGGTATGCTCTTGACATGTGCGTCCATACATATTCTCCATCTGGTTCCCCAAGTGTTTAGTTTTAAAAATCTATGGGAATATACATGTATATTCAAGACACACGTTTGTAAATGCGGCTTAGTCAGTGAAAATGAGTTCATTTTTTCGCGTTTAGTGTGGTGGTGTACTCGTGTGTGACGTCAGACCGGAAAATCATAGTGCCTTAGTGTTCCCCTCGGTAAGTAGCGCAATTGACACAATTTTAACTACACTTACATTTTATCTAATCGTTGTCAGTGAGCTAGATAGTCGATTAGAGTCGGAAATGCAGCCATTATCGTATTTTAACCCAAAGGCTGTAATAACTGATACGCCCTTTGCTGTAATTTTGGAAAATTCGCTATCCACACCCACCTCTAAGTTGATCTTAAATTGATTGGCCAAGGATTATATTTTCGCTCCCAATTAAGTCAATTAACAAAGTTTAGCCATTTTTTTGACATTTTAGAAATTCCCAAAATTTCCAAACAAAAACGAATGACCCATATCAAATATTTGAGGTTAAATTAACAATGGGTCATTAAAATTGTTCACGGTGTAGTCACGAAAAGTGTATAATCATGTTTGAATTTCCCAGAATTGTTGCTGATTTAATGCCTATATTTGCAAGGACTTATCAAACTAAATAAAAGCATCACAAAGAAACTGGAATAGCTCCTGATTTATTGATTATGAAACATTAAAAGGTAGGGCGCGAAATATTGGACTAGGTCGGTTTCTTACCCTTTGTTTTCACCCCCGAAACAGCTTGGGGTGGATACGAAAATTAGTCGTAAGGCTACAATCAAAACTACTCTAGAAATTCAGAATTTTAGATAATATTACTAAAAATAAATTATTAAAATGCTCCAGGACAAATAAATTAATCAATGTTTGGCACAATATTGTTTTTTGAATACGAAGCCAAAACAAACATTAATAATTTTCGAATATTGCCGAAAAAATACTGACAAAGATATATGTTTGGTTAAAATAACATTTTCGCGTATTGTATTATTTAAAATTTAATATGTATGGTCGTAACACTCGCTGAAATGTATAAAATACCCTGTATATAATTCTTAAAATAAAGTAATACTATGCTGACTTGATATTTACAAATCTATTGCTAAGATCTTTCTACCCTCTTATACATATTTCTAGCAATAGATTTATGTCATGTATGCATGTCGCCTGCATAACCAACACCCTGTATTTAATTTTGAATAATAATACCGTTACATCTTCAGATTTATAAAAATGAGATTAAAATTCGCTTATAACAGTACGTTGCTTGCTTTAGAAACATCCTGTGTGTCATTTTGTAGACCAAACAAAGTGCTGTTGATTATTGTAATACCTTCCCTTTCTATATTTACATAATATAGGATGTACAGTATGTTCATTAAAAAAAAACTCGCAGCTTGCCATGGTAAATTTACGTATAGTGTCTTCTCACAGCGTGCACTTTATAGGAAGCGAAATAACGAAATGTAATAATTTTATAATCAATACGTAAAACACGATTTAATTGGTAATAAAACAAATTTCCGCCTGTATACACTGGTATACAAATGTTAGTTGATTTTCTGAACAATTTGAAATAATAATTAGATCTTCACGTTTCATTTCCAAAACAGGTCGATTCCGAATCGCTTACGGTTAAAATGTATTCCTATGTATACGTCTAATTGTATCACATATCCCACATAACCTCGAAATGTGATTGTTGTTGTCATTTATAAGTGACATTATGTCTGTCAATTGTAACATATGGGCTAAGCCATACCTTGATAAAAATTTCAAAGCCTGTTAGAGTTTTTTTAATGAACATACTGTATACCTGTTTAGGACATACGAGATGTGTAAATTAAGTAATGAGACTGATTTTTTTCAATTTTTTTATTCGACTAAAATTACAATTCAACATTGTCTCCTTGAAAGTAACTTCCTTGGGAAGCCACACAGTGCTGGAGACGGTTCTTCCACTCCTTATAGCAGTTCTGGAACTCGGATACTGGAATATCCTTCAACTGGCTGGTTACAGCCGTTTGAATGTTTTGCAATGTCCCAAAATGACGTCCCTTGAAGTGATTTTTCGGTTTCGGGAAGAATAAAAACTTACAAGGCTCAAGTCGGGCGAATAAGAAGGCTGATAAGCCACAGGAATGTTCTTACTGGCCATAAAATCGTTTGTTGAAATTTCTGTGTGAAAAGGCGCATTGTCGTGATGCAACACCCAGTTGTTCTTGATGTTTTGTCTCACACGCATGACCCTTTTTCTAAGTCTTTCAAGAACTTCTCTATAAAAATGTGATTAACCATTTGGGCTTGAGGCAGAAACTCTTTGTGAGCGATTTCCTGGCTATTAAAAACGTAAATAAGCATGCATTTGATCTTCAACTTGCTCATTCTTGCTTTTTTGGCCTTGGAGAGGCTGAAGTGTGCCATTCTATGCTCTGGCGCTTGGTTTCCGGGTCATACTCAAACACCCAAGACTCGTCAACAGTATTGACACGATACAGACAATGGGGATCATTTTCAATCGATTCCAACAAATCAATGCACCGTTCCCTCCTGATGTCCTTTTGGTCCTGCGAAAGCTTTTTCGGAACCATTTTTGCGCAGATTTTTCTCATCCCCAATTAATTGGTCAAAATCTGATGAACGGTGGTGTGAGTCAAATTCAACTCTTCCCCGATCATTCTGACTGTCAACCGACGAGTTGAACACACAAGATCCCGGACTCTGTCTACATTTTCATCGGTTCTTAAAAATGAAGGCCTTCCGCTGCGAGGTTCATCTTCAATCGACTCTCTTCCTTCGGAAAATGCCTTAAACCGCCGAAAAACCTGGGCCCTTGACAAAACAGTGTCTCCGTAGGCTTGCCGAAGTTTTGCAAAAGTTTCCGTTGCACTGTGCCCAACCTGATAGCACACCGTTGCTCGAAATTGATGTCATTCATTTTCAGAACGCACTAGAAAAAACTGTGTCACGAAAAACATCGCTATGGACAGCCAAATGACTCTAGCGAGCTCAAACTCATACTGAAGACGTATCACACCTGCCGCCCCTCGCACTGCCGCGTCCCCAGAGTTTCCAGATCGAACGCTACACTACCATTCTCATTACTTAATTTACAAACCTCGTAGATTCGTATCCTGAAAACGTCGCTCACTTATCAATACCCTGTATGTACTTTTTACAAATATAACACCATTCCAGTTTACACCATTTGAATGACTATGGAGGTAGAATTCGCTTCTAAAAGAAAATCATCCCGTATAATAGCCCTATTTGTTACTGAGAACATGTCGCTTACTGTAGAAGCAACCTGTATTTGATTTTATATAATAATACCGCTTCATTTTGAGATTTACAGAAATGAAGTTAAAATTCGCTTTTATAACAGTACGTTGCTTGCTTTAGAAACATCCCGTGTGTCATTTTGTAGAAACACCCTGTATGTAGTTTTCACAACAAAATGACACATTTCCGCTTGTATATTTAATATTTGTTATCCGAAATAAAATGTGTGTTCCCTTGCTTATAGTTTCTGGCCATAGATTCGTATCAGCAAAGCATCTTACCAGTTGCACAACACTCTGTATTTCATTATCCAAAAATGATATCTTTTCAGCTACAGTAACCTAATTATGACTTCTAAAAGAATGCCATTGGCTTTAAAAACACTCTACTATTCTATTTTGTAGACAAAATAAACGCCAACAGTATGTCGCCTCCTTTAGCAGCACCCTGTATGTGTTTCCCAGAATAAAATAATACGTTTCCGGGTCCACATTTAAAAAAACATTATTTATTTAAGTAAACTTGTTTTTGACCAGATCTCCTAAAATTGTCTTTTACTTTAGCAATACCCTGTATACATTTACTATTAAAAACCATTTAGAAATTGGTAGAATTTGGTAATTTTTAAAGCAAAGTAATACCTTTCCGCTTTTATATGTACATAATACATGATGTAACCTATTTAGGACATAGATTGGTATTCTGAAAACATGTCGCTTGCTTTATCAATACCCTGTATGTGCTTATTACAGATATAAAACCATTCCAGTTTACACCATTTGAATAATTGCGAGGGTAGAATTTGCATCTAAAAGAAAATCATCCCGTATAATAGTCCTATTTGTTACTGAGAACATGTCGCTTACGGTAGAAGCACCCTGTATGTAATTTTCAAAACTGAATGAAGCCTTTCCATTTCGTTATAATATACATAAGTATTAAATCATAATACTACCCTTCTTATTTATAATAAATGCTGTGTTTCATAGTAGAATATATTTATCCTACTTCAGAAACATCCTATATATATCTTTCCTAAAAATATAATCACCTTCCAGCTGTACATTTACAGAAATCTGATTCCTTTCAAAATTTGCTATTTGCTTCTTTGCAGACAAAATAAATATTAAATAAACGTTACCTTATTTTAGAAACACTCTGTACACAATATTCAAATCAATTAAAATATCTCTATTAGGACAAGCGCAATTTCCTTAAAATTTTCTACCTCATGGTTCCAATAGAGGGCGGATACAATACAGCTATTGATGGTTTAAAAAGACTTCCGGTGGAAGTGGAAACGATATAATTTTTAAAATTTTAAATAGAACCACCACTTACCCCTTGGCAATACAGGGTGTCCCACGACTTGATGTCACTACTTCGTGTACATAATCTTTACACCAAATATAGTTAAAAATTCTAATAAAGTTATGCCCTAAAGTGAACCGTTTTCAAAATACAGAGTGTAAAATTATTACTTATTACATAATGACAATTTATTTAAGTTTAAATTCTAAAATTGTTCAAAATGGCCTTCGTTGCTCTCGAGGCACATTCTGGCTCTTCTTGAGGGAGATCTGGTTGCCCTACGTAACATATTATTGTTATTCCGAATTAGTTTTGCTGCCTCAAAAATGCTTCTCCTAAGACCTTCAACAGTCTCTGGTGGTGTTTTGGTATACCTACCATATCTTTCATACGGCCCCACAAATCCCAAGAGCGGCTGTTCTTTCTGTTCATTAATCCATTCCTTGTAAATGTTGCCTCACCCGCGAATAAAATTCTATTACATAAGTTTCGATTTTGAATGACCCAGCGGCAAAATTCCATACAACAAGCGAAATTTGTAGGTAAGAAGGCTTGAACAAGCTGGATATGAAATGGGTATAAACCCTGACATGTTAATGTACTTGTGCAGATACACGACGAACAGGTGCTGGGATTATTATCAATTTCGCGCAGTATGTTGTCCTCATTGTCTAGAACTAGCTGTATTGGACGCTCAGTCGACGGTTTCGGGAAAGTTACGTGTTCACTTAGGTGGTTGTGCAACCGTAGGAAAACTCGTTGGTCTGATAGACGCCGATTTGGAAAACTCAACCCATATTCTCGAGCAGCTGCTACTGAGTTTCTATCACAAAAACCGTACATGTAATGGATATCGGCATACTAGCGCGTTGTAAAAGTAAACATTATCAATAAGCGCAAGCAGAGAAATCAACTTTAAGGTGCTTTACTGTTTGAGATACGCGTAAATAATATCATTTCCATAGTAACGTAGACAGTTTGTATCAAATATCACTTAATATAATTTATTGTTTCGACTGCTTCAGTATTTAACTAAAAAAAGCCATAACTTCTTTAATAATCGATTTAGAGAAAATGGCCACTCTTCAGTTTTGACTTCTATTCACCTCTCCTACAGGTAGGTGACGTAGTGACCTCACGTCATGGAACACCCTGTATACAAATCTATGTACAGGGTGGCCAGATAAGAATGCAAAGTGCTGTATCTCGGAAACTATTCGTCGTAGAGACTTGCGGTAAAAAAATGTATAACTAAAGTGGCCAAAAGAAGACCGCGGAAAATATTTTCAGATTTGCAAGATGGCCGCCAGGGGGCGTAACCGCCATCTTAAACTTTTAAAGTGATTTTTCACTGAAATACACCTAATAAATGTACCAAAAAAATATATGCTTTTTAAAGCTAAGCTTTATTGCAGTAATTTTTGTCTAACACTTTTTGACATATCTATTAAAATAAAATGGTGGGGGGTGATTCAATGTTTTTTTAACTAAGCAGCTGTAACTCCTAAACGACTGAACGAATTTTAACAAATTTGGTCTCGTTGGAAAAAGCATTTATTGTTCCATCAAACCCATCTTACCTGTGACACGCCTTATTTTTAGTGATGCCGCTAGAGCGCGTTTTTTGATATAATAACTGCAAATTGCAAAATTCTCTAAAAAATTAAATGCAATAATATAACTTTTTTTTCATAAAAATGTAGTGAAATGATGCCTAAATAGGCTAGTAAAAACCGTATCTCGATATCTTATTCCTAGCCTAAAATATCGAAGAAAGAAAATTTAGTTATCATAAAATTTTAAAACTAATGCCTCCTTAAATGCTCAAACTGTCTTCCATCACACTCAATGCATTGTTGGAGCCGCTCATACGTGGACATTACAGCAGCTTCAATTTCAGCTCTTGAAAGGCTACGAATGGCCATGGAGGAAAAACAAATGCCTAAACTATTTCCTTGGCCACCCCGATCCCCAGACTTAACCTGTTTGGACTTCTATCTATGGGGTCGGTTAAAAGATATTGTTTACCAAATTCCACCAACAACGAGAGACGACATGAAAATACGAATACAAGAGGCCATTCGTAGCCTTTCAAGAGCTGAAATTGAAGCTGCTGTAATGTCCACGTATGAGCGGTTCCAACAATGCATTGAGTATGATGGAAGACAGTTTGAGCATTTAAGGAGGCATTAGTTTAAAAATTTTATGATAACTAAATTTTCTTTCTTCGATATTTTAGGCTAGGAATAAGATATCGAGATACGGTTTTCACTAGCCTATTTAGGCATCATTTCACTACACGTTTACGGAAAAAAAGTTATATTATTGCATTTAATTTTTTAGAGAATTTTGCAATTTTCTGTTATTATATCAAAAAACGCGCTCTAGCGGCATCACTAAAAATTAGGCATATCACAGGTAAGATGGGTTTGATGGAACAATAAATGCTTTTTCCAACGAGACCAAGTTTGTTAAAATTCGTTCTGTCGTTTAAGAGTTACAGCTGCTTAGTTAAAAAAACATTGAATCACCCCCCACCATTTTACTTTAATAGATACGTCAAAAAGTGTTAGACAAAAATTACTGCAATGAAGCTTAGCTTTAAAAAGCATATATTTTTTTGGTACATTTATTAGGTGCATTTCAGTGAAAAATCACTTTAAAAGTTTAAGATGGCGGTTACGCCCCCTGGCGGCCATCTTGGAAATCTGAAAATATTTTCCGCGGTCTTTTTTTGGCCACTTTAGTTTTAAATTTTTTTACCGCAAGTCTCTACGACGAATAGTTTCCGAGATACAGCACTTTGCATTCTTATCTGGCCACCCTGTACAAATCCTTCAGTTACATTAACAAGATGCTCTACAGAAATTCTTATTTTACCACAAATTTTTAGTGTCAATTGTTACAAATTATTTGCTCGTTCAGTAGAAAGTCCAAGTTTTAAATGTTCCCAAAGAAAGATATCCAATGGAGTTAGGTCCGGAGAACGAGCGGGCCAATAAAACCCTTGCATCCTTCCACTTATTTAGCAACATTTTGTTTAAAGTCCCGAATATTTAGCACATAATGGCGACGTGCTACGTCCTGGTGAAACCAAATATTATTAGGTAATTTCTCTTCTTCTTCAAGAGCAGGAAAAATTATTTTATAAAAGTTCTAAATAATTTTGACTTGTTAATTGAACAACCACACAACATAACACATGCCAAGCAAAATTTGACAACTTTACAAAACTGTTTACGCTAGTAGAGATATTTGCATTGTTTCGTACTTTTGCCCAACCCTGTATATTAGGAGTATAATACGGTATATAAAGTGTTTGTTAAGCAAGCAAAACCGTTTTAACGGTGGACCTGACCTCCGTAACAAGATACAAATAATGTGTGGCCGCACTATTTTATTCGATCTATTTAATGCATATCGTTTTTGCAGTTTGGGGCGGCAAAGTTATCATTTTGTTCCAACCCTGTATATAAAACCACGTGGCATTTGCATTTACTTAAAGTTGGTCTAGGGTTCGTCGTTAAAAATATGTGGCCTACTTTCTAAACACCTTGTATATCATTATGAACAACATATTTAAAAAAGTAGTTTATGGTGGTAGATATACTTTAGAAACAGCCTGTAGTTAAATTTCAATACATAATACTATATTTTGTAGGCTTTTACTTGGAATTATATTAATCATGCATGATATCATCGTCCACTTTAAAAGCCACCGCTTATACCGTGTGTTGACGACTACAGCACCACCTTTTTTATATTTATTGGATAAACGTATACATTTTGGTTTGAGTAATATACGTATCATCAACAGCTTTTCCGTCCCACTGCTGGGCATCGGCCTCTTCTCTGCCACGTGTTTCTCCTCAGCGCTAAGGTAGAAACACGGGGGACCTACAGTTTAACGTCGAATCCGAGCGACAGAAATATGCGTATAGAATATGATTATTTGATAATAACCACTTTTGTTTACCGCTTTCGGTTACCCAGAAACTGACCGTATCCTTTTAATTTAACTGCAGCACCCTGTGTAATTTTTAAATTTGCATTTAGTTTAAAATTATGTACATTGTATTGTACGAGGGTTGCCTTTTATGAAGATCCATGAAGATCAATACACTTTTGCATGCGTGTGAACCAATTGTCGAAGCACTTTTTCCACCCCGATTGAGGTATATCTCCAAAACATGCATTTTGAACGCATCAACCGGCATTCAGGGGTATTTATTTTTGATATTCGGAAATAAAAAGAAGTCATTGGGTGCCAAATCAGGACTATACGGCGGATGACTCGTCAAATCGACGTTTTGAGTGCTCAAAAAGTCACTTGTTCGAGCCGATGTGTGAAAGCTCGCATTGTCGTGGTGGTGAATGATCCTTTTTCAGCGGTTGGTTTTCCTTATTTCTCCGAAGACTTGTATCAACTAAATGGTTGTGTACCATTCAGAATTGACCGTTCTATGTTGCACCAAAGGTACGGTTGAGACAATTATTTTTGAAAAAACTGGTGACCATTTGCTTCGAAGTGCTTCGAGCACGAACGACTTTTGTTGGGTTTGGCTCGCCTTGGAAGACCCATACAGTCGACTGCTGTTTGGTTTCGGGCTCATACGCGTAGATCCGCGATTCGTCACCTGTAACGAGTCATACACATGTTTTGAAGCACCGCGATCGAATTTTTTGAGCATTTCGTGCGACCAATTGACACGAGCTTGTATTTGAGCGATTGTCAAAATATGTGGGATCCGACGCGAACAAATCTTTTTTACCGCCAAATGGTCATGCAATATTGAATGTATGCTGGTCCCACCAATGTCCAAGGATACCTCAATCTCACGATAAGTCACATGATGATCTAGCAGTATCAGTTCACGCACCGCATCAATGTTTTTCGGAACAACAACCGATTTTGTCGTTGAGCGAACTACGGCCACAATTGAATTCGGTAAACCATTGATAAACACTGGTCCTTGATGGCGCTTCATCGCCAATAATCGAATTAAGTTCATCGATGCACTGTTGTTGAGTTAATCCACGTCGAAAGTTGTAAAAAATAATTGCACGAAAATGTTCACGATTTACTTCCATTTTTTGGCCGGTACGAATTTTTCAAGTTACTGGCAAACGCAAATAGCGCTCGTACGTCAAAACGTTCTAAGTACGTATACCGTCAAAAATGTCAAACTTTACGATAGAGACGTCAGTTGCCAGATGGCAGCACTAGGGTTGCCCAACCCCGAAATATTAAAGGCAACGCTCGTACTTCAATTGTGAAATTTGCAAAAAACTTTTTTCTAGTGGAACAATTTTAAAACAAAACGAACTTGCAATACACCGCGTGCATAATTTTTTCCATATCCAAATATACAGGGTGTTGCAGTTAAAACAAGAAATATACAGTCACTGGTTGTCAAATTTACAATAAAGGGTTTCGCCTACTGTAGAAACACCCTATATAAACATTTTAAATCAAACTGGTGCCTTTCCGATTACATAATTAAGGAAAACTGTTTTAGCTCGTGAACTTCATGCGCGAAAAAGAACTTAACAGTTACTTAACAAACATTGTTTTAAAAGAAAAAGAAAATCAATTTGTGGACATAATTTACCCTTCGAAGGAAATCATTTTGGGTACATTGTGTATATAATTTTTAAAACTAGCCAATACCAAGTGCTAAACAAAGATTGTTAAATAATCATTCCTAGATAAATAACACAACTTTCGCTTTTCTTGAAATTCAAGTGAAAATAAAAATTTGAAGAATGCGGGGTATATTTGAAATACGCCAAAATATTTTGGCAGACCATGACCGCCCAGTACACCGTTATTGTAGTAAAAGTAGATGAGAAATTGTTATAAAATTAGTTTGATGAATTGCAGAGGAGGCACCAGGCATATTTCGAATTTTTAACTTCTTCCGCGAACAGTGAACTTGTTTATTTTCACTGCTTTTAAACAATATTTGAGTTGTTCTTGTAGAAATTTTCAAATTGACCTTGAAAATCGTTCTTTGAATGTCATTACAATGACGATGATCGACTGAGGATGTATAAAAATATCCGTTTCTATTAAAATGGTAACAGTGATCATTTCAAGGTTATCTGATAACAGAAAGGGAACACTTTCTACTTCAGATATCTTCTCAATAGAATTTTACGAAGTTCACACGAAATTCGCAAAGCGT
Source organism: Limonius californicus (assembly GCA_014611495.1). NCBI lineage: Eukaryota > Metazoa > Arthropoda > Insecta > Coleoptera > Elateridae > Limonius > Limonius californicus. Next base: position 1,144 of record JABXWE010001444.1, on the reverse strand, counting down.
TACATTATTTGAATAAACACGCAACAAGGCATATCTAATTCATAAAAGCGTAGTGTAGCCCAAAACAATTAAAAATGTTTAGTTTAATGCAAGGATCATCAAAAAAATCTTGAATTTATAAAAAAAACCTGTAAAATTTCAAATACAATATCAAACTGATGTTCATAATTAAAATTACATGCAAATGTAGAAAAACACTCACATTTTCAAACGACTTATTTTTTAATTTCTTTTATCAAAGTAATAAAAAACGATTTTCATGTAATTAGTTGAAAGGTTATTACGACAGTTTATGGGCTATTTTAAAATGGTCCGTTTTTGAAAAAAAGTTCTGTAACCTTGACACTGGTATTTCAAAGTTGTATATTGAGTATTTACTTGTGTAATACACTCCAGATAGCATCTATGACCTTCAGGAATATATATTCCAAGGTTATTGCCTAAAGTAGTCGCTGAAATTTATATGGGAAGTAATAAATATTTCGCACGAAATTATATAATGGGCTATTTTAAAATGGTCCGTTTTTGAAAAAATGTTCTATAGCCTTGACATTGGTATTTCAAGGTTGTGTATTGAGTAGTTACTCGTGTAACACACTGATAGATAGCACCTATGACCCTCAGGAATATATTCAAGGTTATTGCCTAAAGTAGATATTGATATTTATATGGGAAATAATAATTATTTCGCCATCCGGTTTCCGTGTAACCTGTACGTCTATTATACTCAAACGAGAACATTTGACCAATTTAGACAAAAGAAAGCCAAGTTACTGGCAGACTTGGCTTTTCTTAAACGTTGTCGTGACAACAAGGTTCTACCAAACTGTGTGTTCATCAAACACCAATTGCATAACCGGCACAACGAGCGAATCTTCCGGGAAGCAAGTCTCGGGCTTCTGAAATCGGAAATCAGTAGAACTCGCATAGATCTTGATAAAATGGACTGTAAGCTGTATGAGCTATATTTACAACTCTCTAGTACGCTAGAAGCATCCTTGTGGGAGAAAATTGACACAATAACGTGTAAGCAGGCTCAAAGTACATTAGAACAAGCAACCGTCAAACAAACTGGAAAATACGAACGGTTAGTTCCGAAACCGCCCCGGAACGAATTACCTAATCACAAGGTGATAGTAAACCT
>JABXWE010001442.1:0-35197 GCA_014611495.1 Limonius californicus | reverse complement strand
TCTTATTGCGTTTTTTATACAATCATCCACAGTAATAACGAAAAACTGGAGATTTTAATGTGGTATCAGCTTAAGAACTGGGAGAGACTTATTTTCAGTAAAATAGAAAAGACCTATTCCTTGTACTCGAACCATATAAACAATTGTTAGAAAATTTAAATCACAGGGATGCGTAACAAATTCCCATAAAATAGGAACTAAAAGTAATCATGTTTTAACCGAAGCAATGAAATTAAATATTTTATGCTATGTTGAAGAAAACCCCTGAGTATCACTATGAAAAATAGGTTCACATTTTAATGTTTCTAAAACTCCGGTATTTATAACACTAAAAGAATTTAAATATAAATCGTACAAATTTTCTAATCACGAACAACTATTCGATGAAGACAAAGAAAAAAGAACAATCATTTTGGAACTTTCTTTAATTTTAATGAACAGGAATACATTTTTAAATAAGATAGTTTTTAATGATGAAGCAACTTTCACAATAAATGGAAAAGTCAATTCACAAAATGTTCTCTGTATTATAATTCCTCATCTATCCACTGTCCATTCGTATTCCTTATGTTTCTACTGCAGATTAGTAATTGTTTAAGCAAATGTGCTTTTATTTGAAATTGTGGTAATTAAATTTAAGTTTAAAGAGTTACTTTTCCGCAACATATGTTTCATAAAGAACAACTGAGTAGCTAACTCCCTGATCAGATATATCTAATAATTTGTATGGATTACTAAATGAGAATAAACCATCTGACCAAAAGTCTACCCAACTTGAAGAGTAATTTGGGTTAGGGTTGAACGGAGACTGTGGTTAGTATACAAACATCTACGGGATCCCTTATAACACTACAATATTTAGAAAACCTGGACACTTATTTCAACAACTAGTAAACCAGTAAGAGAGGGATGGCGTAACAATTTGTTCTCCATTTAAATAAATAATTTCTTAACTTAACCTAGTTCGTACTTACCACAAATCTTTACTTCGAACAACGGAATTCTCCATGTACGAGAGATACTCGTATCTACATAACTTGAAATGTTCCAGAGCAATTTAAAACTTTTTCTTTAAATTTTTTAGAACGATAATATCATTTCACAAATATAATTCTTATTTGAGTGCTTTGTCTCTTAAGAGACGTAGCGATCTTACCTCCTACACCTGTGCGATTTAGTTTACCGCAAACATAGAGGACCTACAGTTTAACGTGGTCTGCGAGCTACGGGAAAATTTACTAGGCAGAATACCTTGCCGGTTTGCCATTGCCTTGTAAGGAAAACAAGCCATTAAACATACGATGTTTCGGTACGAGGAATTAAACCCCAAACGTGCAGCGTAGAAGTCTAACGCAGTGATCTTTAGCTTTTAAACCTATCTGGACATTTAAGATCGAACTCTGGGAATGGTGTAGTTCATCGAATATAGACGTTCTAGAACGGCTTCAATTAAAAACGCAGACAAGCCATAACAAATAACATGTGGTACGTATGAAATCGTGATCTTCGTGATGATCTTAGTATACTTTACACAAGAGATGTTATAACCCAATATGTGGCCAAACATGTAAGAAACTGTCAAGTTCATCCAAACCCAAGTACTGATCCTCTGCGTAGTAACCAAATTTCTTAGGAATGAAGACGTAAATTCAACTGAAATTCTTACAAAATGCGAGCACAATACGTCTTTCTAAAAGTCAAAAATTAAGAACAGCAAGACAGACGGGTAACAATTTCCAAATTTAGGAATCAGTGCCAGAAGTGCTTAAAAAGTCAGAAAAAATATGCTAAAGTAACGTACGGTAAAAGCAGAGTTAATTTCGTGCGGATTGACCGAATATCATAAGTTAAAACGTTTGCAAATTGCTTCTTCTTTACTGCAGCAATATAAGAGAGGAAGAGATGTCATTTTGACTCAGTTGTGAGTACTGCTGAAACCTGGGTACATTATTTTACGGTTGCTTAGTCAAAACTCGCAAAGCTCCAAAGCCAAAGAAAGCAAATACTGCGTTGTCAGCTGGTAAAGTAATGACAATATGTTTTGGGATTATCAAGAGGCGCTCTTTGTTGATTTCCTTACAGAACGCCGGACAACTAAAATATATATATATATATACAGTGCGGTCTCTATCCAGCAATATAAGGATTTTTGAATTTCTCTAAATTTTTAATTGAAAAAAATTACATTTTTAATGTCACTAAGTAAACAGAAGAACATGAAACACTTTAAATCAAATGTTCAAACTGGGCGCCCGTTGCTTCTTGACAATAATGGAGGCGTTGCTGAAATTCTTTTAAAGCATTTTGTATCGTTTCCGAGGTGATTTGATTAATTTCTTGCCTTATTTTGTCTTTTAAACCATCGACGTTATTTAGTCTGTTGCAATAAAAAATTTAGAGAAATTCAAAAAACCTTATACTGCTAGATAGAGAATTGAAACCCCTTTCAAATGAGCTATCACACGCACCCTCGTTCATTTTGGAATTAAAAATTGACGTGTATCAGGATTTTCCTCATAAATTGTAAATTACGTAGAAAATGAATTTATCCGTTACTTATGGACCGCATTGTATACAGGGTGTTTCCAAATAAGTGCGAAAGTTTTTAGGGGATGATTCCTTGTCGAAACTTCAATCCTAGTATCTAGTAGGTGGCTGTCAAGTCGCTTTGATTTTTATGTGGTAGCTGAAAGTTCAATTGTGCCTTTTAAATCTTCAATATGAATAATTACACTAACGCTGAAATGGCCGATATGCATTTTATGTATGGTCGTGCCAATGGAAATTCTTTGAAAGCTAGACGGCTTTATGCAGAGATGTATCCTCAGCTCGTGATACCTCATCACACAATTTTTGCACGTCTTCACCAACGTCTCTGTGAAAGAGGGACTTTTCAAAAGCGAAAAACTGATTGTGGTCTTCCACGAGTAATAAGAACGGTGGCACTGGAAGAAGAGGTTCTTACTATGATTGAAGATCGTCCGGAATTAAGTACAAGGCAAATTGCTGAAACACTAAATGTTTGCAATAAACTAATCTGGAAAATTTTAGAGGATCACCAATTGTATCCTTACCATATTCAACGAGTCCAGACACTTTTGCCGCGAGATTTTCCCCATCGAGTACACTTTTGTCAATGTTGTCTTCAAATGATTACCCAAAATGCTCAATTTTTAGAAAACATATTATTCACTGACGAATCCAACTTTTCAAGGCAAGGGATTACAAATTTTCATAAAAACCATCTATGGGCCGAAGATAACCCACATTTCAATTCAAGAAGGTCGGTACCAATATGAATTTTCACTTAACGTGTTGTTAGGAATTATTGGCGAAAATGTTATTGGACCGTATTTTCAACCATTGAGGCTAAATGGTGCATCCTATACACATTTTCTCCAGGAGCAGCTTCTCATTTTACTTGAAAATGTTCCACTAGCTATTCGACCACGAATGTGGTTTATGCACGATGGTGCGCCTGCCCATTTTAGCATAACTGCTCGTCAGTACTTGGACGACGTGTATCCAAATCGTTGGATAGGCCGAACAGGACCTCAACCTTGGCCTCCCAGATCTCCAGACTTAAACCCCTTGGACTTTTGCATCTGGGGTCACCTTAAGTCCTTGGTTTATACGACCCCCATTGAATGTGTAAATGATTTAAGGAATCGCATCATTGTAGGCTGCGAGGCAATCCAAAACACACCCGGAATATTTCAACGTTTGCGCCAATCTATGAGACGAAGACTTGATTCCTGACTAATGGTTGGAGGTTGTCATTTCGAGCAGTTTTTATAACTCTGTTCCGTTTGATCTTGTTGTTTTTTTCTTTGTTGTAATACACATAATTTTGTTTTGCTTGTATTTTTAATTTGATATTCTATTAAAACAAAACATGGTACTGGTACATGCCTACATTAAAAGTTAAAACAGCGGAATAATTTTAAAATACTACGATTGAGGTCATAATTTGTGCAAACAAAACGTGACAGCCACCTACTAGATTTTTTCGATTCCATTTGCAGAAGATCCGTTCATGCACGATGTTGTATTTTATTTTTTTTTATTAAGAAACTATTGCTTTTACGGAAACAACACAAGAGTTAAAAAAGTTTAGCACTAAATCATTCTTTTCAACAGATATTTTTAAATCAAGAAATTTTATTTTGTTAAAAAGTTCTGGCAAAAATGGAATAGGGGTTGCATGTTTCACCCCTTTAAAAGATCACAACAAATTTAAAAAAAATCGTAGGTAGCGTTTTTATTGTAGAACACGCCCACAAAATGCCATTTCTTTAACTCTTCAACAATTTCACAAAAGCAAAAAAAACTAATTTTTTGTCTCATTTTTGGAAGGGTGTAACTTTTCAAGGACAGGCCTAAGAGCTTTTGTTTACATGAAAGACCCCCTTTAATTTTCGACTAGGATCACCCCTTAAAAGCTTTCGCACTTATTTGGAAACACCCTGTATATACAGGTTGGTGGTGGCTACTAGCAACATATGGACACGCACGACAGGCATGCGCTTATATGTACTATGCACCTTGATATACGTTTTTTTAAATAAGGGCGCTGTCAGTTTATTTTGTTGTCAAATCTATTTTTGTTACAATGAATACATATGAGTTGCATGAGAAAATACAGGTTATTAAATGGATCTACAGCTGCAATACAGTACCTACGTCAAAGAAGAGATTTATTTGCAGTTGCTTTTCCAAATAGTCCCTCCCAGGCCAAACCACAAAAAATCGCCTCAACCTAAAACTGAGAGGCAGGAACTTGATGAATTAAGAATTTGTGCTGCTGTAAAAGAGAATTCGTGCCAGTCTACAGATTGCTGAACAGATTAATTTGCACCATACTTCTGTATTAAAAATTTTGAAGCAAAACGGATACGGTTCCTGTAAATTGTCAAAAACTCAAGAAATCTACCCGCCGATCAAATAAGGCGAATGCAGTTTTGTGAAGACGTAATAGAGGAATCAAATAATAACCTAAATTTTCTAAAGAACGTTCTTTTTACGGGCGAATCAACCTTTCCAATAAATGGACGGCACAATCCTTCAAATGCTCGTTGCTGGTCGCGACATAATCCACGCAGACATTTTAATTGGGTTACCCAATACTCACAGAAACTAAATGTTTGGAGTGGCATGCTGGGCGATAATGTTATTGGCCCTTTTCGTATCGAAGGAAATCTGAATGGCCAAGAATATCTCAACCTTCTTCAGAACTAATTAATTCGAGCTGTACGTCAAACAGCAGAGTCCAATTTGACGAAATGTGGTTTCAACAGGATGGCGGTCCTGCCATAATACATTGGCAGTACGTGAATATTTAAACAATATTTTTCCCAATCGTGTAATTGCAACACATTATACAATCTTGTGATCTTGTGACGATCTCCAGACTTATCTCCTCAAGATTTCTTTCTGTGGGGTTATATTAAATCTAAAATTTATGGTTTCATAGAAGAGAGGGCAAGAACGTTGAACGAACTGCAAATCAAAGTACAAGAAGCGTTTGCTACAATTACTCCTGAAATGCTTCGTAATATGAGAACTGGATTTTACAATGGTTTGGGCTACTGTTTGGCAGAAAGAGGAAATTTGTTCGAAATTTTATTATAAAAGATTATGTTGAAATTGTATTCGTTTCGGTGTTAGTGAATACTTGCTTTGGTTTAACTTTATTATTTATCCGTTTAATCCACTCCCTGTTTTAAGATTTTGGCAGAGCCTGATTTTTTAATACTTTAATTTTCTTGGTACTCCTCTGGTTTATTCTTAGTTAGTTAGACTGTTTGTAAAATTATAACACATTTATTACAGTGTTATTGATTACGAATACCTAAGTTAAACAAATAATATTGGTGCCTGTATTTTCTAAATCATTGTTGTTGTTGTTATTGTTTGTTTATACAGAGCGAGATTTTGGTCGTGCGGATCTACTTGGCATCTCTACTCAGATCTTGTGGCTCATTGTACCCTCATAGTAAGATAGTAACTGTACTATTACTTTTTAAAACACAAGGTGCATAGTGTAAAGGCATGACTGTCGTGCATGTCCATATGCTCCTAGTAGCCGCCACCAATCTGTATACAGGGAATTTTTCTTTTTAGTATACATTGTACATTTAATTGGTTATGTATACATGTAAAAAGAACGCATCAATTACACCTAATGTCTAGGCAACCAACTATACAGAATACTAAATTTTTCTAATTTCAATTTTTGTAAGAAAAACAAAAGCAGGATATGGCCAAAACAATCACATTAATCCAATGTTAAAAGATAAAATTAGTCTTTATTTAGTATCTTATTGCGTTTTTTATACAATCATCCACAGTAATAACGAAAAACTGGAGATTTTAATGTGGTATCAGCTTAAGAACTGGGAGAGACTTATTTTCAGTAAAATAGAAAAGACCTATTCCTTGTACTCGAACCATATAAACAATTGTTAGAAAATTTAAATCACAGGGATGCGTAACAAATTCCCATAAAATAGGAACTAAAAGTAATCATGTTTTAACCGAAGCAATGAAATTAAATATTTTATGCTATGTTGAAGAAAACCCCTGAGTATCACTATGAAAAATAGGTTCACATTTTAATGTTTCTAAAACTCCGGTATTTATAACACTAAAAGAATTTAAATATAAATCGTACAAATTTTCTAATCACGAACAACTATTCGATGAAGACAAAGAAAAAAGAACAATCATTTTGGAACTTTCTTTAATTTTAATGAACAGGAATACATTTTTAAATAAGATAGTTTTTAATGATGAAGCAACTTTCACAATAAATGGAAAAGTCAATTCACAAAATGTTCTCTGTATTATAATTCCTCATCTATCCACTGTCCATTCGTATTCCTTAGATATTGGTCCTGCACTAACCGCCACTTACAAAACTTAACTCACAGTTAATACACTGGGAAAGTTAACGTATGGCTAGGAATAGTTGAAACAAAGCTTATCGATCCATATTTTATTTATGGTAATCTCAATAATCCAGCAAAAGAAATCTTAAACATCACTGACACGTGGTTTAAGATGGATGAAGCCCCTCCGCATTATACGAATGCTATAAGAAATTTTCTAAACGACAGGATTCCAGGATGTTGGATAGCGAGATTTGGTCCCGTACCGTGGTCCCCGCGTTCTGCAGATTTGTCGCCCAATGACTTCTTTGCTTGGGGATACCTAAAGTGAAAAATGTATACAAATATTCCAATACAAAGTATTGGTGAATGAAAAGATCGCATACGTACCGAATGCAATAGCTTGAATCCTGACTTTCTTGCGAATGCTGTGCGAGCTTTTCAACACCGTTTAGGATATTGTTTAGAAGTACAATGTGGCCATTTCGAATTCTTGTTGTAACTGTTGTTTTTATTTTCATTTCCGTTTGCTGTTATTGATATTTAATGTTTTATAATAATAATCGTCGTTGTTGTTCTACTTATTTTGATTTACCTATTTATAAAAACCGCATTGAACATAACCTTCATACTAAAATAATTTAGAACTACAGTGACGTTTCTGTATGATTCTGTTTTTTACTTTTTTGCTTTCCTACATAATAGGCGTAATGGATGCGTTCTTTTTACTAATATACATAGACATGTACAATGTATACTAAAAACACAAATTCTCTGGATATATGTATATATATTACAAGGAAGAAAAGACAAAGTTCTGTTTACTTTCTCAAAGACAATGCTCGCCTTCATGCTGCTGCAAGAACGATTAAAACCATAAGAAAACTTCAGTAGGACATTCTTCCCCATGCAGTATACGATTCTGATCTTGCTCCCTCTAATGTTTATTTGTTTGGCCTACTAAGAATTTTTAGCCGAATGATTTCCATAAAGTAACCACGTTATCGAAGCTGTTCAAGAATGGACATGCATGCAACCCAACGACTTCTGCCAGAAAGGTATTGGTAAGCTGCCAAATCGGTGGCGCAAATGCATCGTTAGGTAAACTGAATTGAAACCTAATATAGTTTTCATGGTTGTAAATATTGTAATGCCCCTTTTTATTAATAAACTCCTATTGACCTTTGAACACTGCTCGTATTACTTACATCGGTACGGTTAACAGTCCACATAGATTGCTAAACGATATTCTTATAGTCACTTATACACCAAGAACGTCTGATGAACAAGTAGGTAGTTCCATTTCTAGCTGTTTGAAATATCTCAAATTTCTGAAAACTGTGCGTCCAACGAACGACATCCCACTTCATCATTTTTGGTGCAGCTTGTAGCTAATTCGCCCCCGAGTTTGAACGTGAAGATTCAACAAATTACTTCCGCAAAAGAATGTTTCTGACGTTTTGAAATTAATTTTTATGAGGGTTTTGAAATATGTTCCGAAATTTGTGTCATGGGCGTCTCCTGTGATAGGGATTGAATATAACATCACAACATGAGCACATCAATAAAGATCAATATTAACGCTACGGCTGCACTAGTATATTTAGTACTCAAACACGGTGTACTACACCAAAAAGATAAGCGAGTGTACTCCCTTGTTTATACTAAATTTCAATTTCCGTAATTTGCTGGTGTTCTCTCGTTTGATCGCTTCCAGAGTTAATCACTTGCCGCTTTTAAAATAAACGCGTAAATGATATTAGAATGGAATTTGCCGAAAGTTTCACACGCCAAAGCTTACAAGTGTAATTTATGACGTTCATTAATTATGGAAGAAGTATAGCCACCACTTAAAATGTTTATAAGCTAATTATGGACAAAGTTACTATCGTTATTAGCCAGAATAAAATTAGTTTATAATGCAACGTCAAATATTAATTATTACATTACCAAAACAGTTCTCTTGAACTTCTTCGTACTTTAATGTCTTTGCGTAACTGCGAAAGTAGATTACGTTTATCATTATCGTAGTTTTCCACCAGATTGGAAGAGTCATAAATTACAAGTACCTTTTACTGAAATAAATTATATTAAGTTATAATTGCGACGACCGTGGGATAGAGTTTAGCGCGTTAGACTTTAACGCCGAAGATCCTAGGTTCAATTCCCAGTACCGGAACATCGTACTTTTAGTGGCCGTTCTCCCTCGCAAGGCAATGGCAAACCAGCGAGGTATTTTGCCTAGTAAATCTTCTCTGGAGTAGAAGTGTTTACATTTCCCGTGGTTCGGAGTCCACGTTAAGCTGTAGGTCCTCTATGTATGTGGTACTTTAAATGCCCAACACAGGCATAAGAGAGGAGATCACTACGTTTCGTAAGAGATAAATTACTCGAACAAGAAGAAGAATTTATAATTATTGCAGTTTTCTACCAGTAACAAAGTATGAGACCATGTTAAAACAATTGTTAAGGAATGATATACTACTGCACAGTAGTCGCGTAACTTTCCTAAATGAGAACTTAAAAATGACACAAGAATTAATTAAAATATTAGCACAACACTTCTCTTGGACTTCTGCATACTTAAACTGTCATTACGTAATTACAAAAGTAAATTAGGTTTATTAATTTCACAGTTTTCCACCAAATCACAACATTCGCAAACTACGAACAAATACTAAAACTATTCTTATGGATGGCAGTTGCTTAATTTTCCTGAATGAGAACTTCAAAACAACATAAAAATTAATTAAAACATCAGCAAACTGTTCTTTTGAACTTTCTACTTAAAACTGTAAGTAAATCCCGTGTATCCAAGTTACGCACCAAATCACAACAGTCGCAAACTACGTGCACATTTAAAAACTGTTCTTAAGGAATGATATCCCCATAGAAATGGTAACATAAAAACAACCTTTACAGAAATTTATACTGTTAAAGGGTTGGAAGGTATATTTTAGAAGAAGTTAGAGAAAACACTGCTTTGCTGTAGTTTTAATATAATTTACTTAGGAAGGAGTTAAAGAGTTTAAAATTGTTTAAAATTAAAATTGTTATAAGGTCGGAGTCTGGTGCCTTCTTTCGATTAAAGTTTCTCTTTATTGTTTCCTTCACTTCAAGTACTTTTATGGCTTCTATTGGGAGAGCCATTTGGTATGGCGTTTCTAGGAATGAATTGATGGTATCCTCTTCTTCCTGTGGTATCTCTGATGGGAAGGGCTGGAAGACTTTTGCCAAATGTTCAGCGAATGTCTTAGCCTTCTCTTTGTTGGTTTTTGCCTATGGCCTGTCATTTTTGCTAATTGGGGCTTTCTTAAGTTTTTTTGTTGCCTACCACAGGGAATACGCTGTGGGCTCAGTTGGTGTTAAGCCTTCTAGGTATTCGTGGACTGCTTTATTTTTTCATTATCGAGCAGTTCCTTAACGTCTCTAATAGCTCTGTTAAGGCTTCCCTTGTCTTGTAGAGCCCTGGTAATCATCCAGGCTTTTCTAAGCTTCCTGTTTTTCAGAACCGCTTCTTTAGCCTCATGGGGGAAATTTTGCTGTTGATGATTAAGGTTCAGTTCTAGGCTGGGTTCCAAGCCACTTTCTGTCGTTAAGTTCTTTACGGCTACCTCGATTTCTTCAGCAGTTTTTAACGAAATACTAGTGTTTATCCTTTCTTCAATCAGGCTCTTAAATAGCACCCAATCTGTTCTATTGTTGGTGAGAGATGCCGGTTTTTGTCTGTTAATTATTCTTGTAGTAAAGGTTTCCAAGATGGAAGAGTGATCTGAGGACAGGTCAAGATCCTGCTCTGCTATAAGATTGGCATACCTTTGTGACGTAGAAGTCAATTGCATCTAGGATTTCGGTTGAATTACTGGACCAGTGTGTGGGCCTTCCCGTGGACAGGAAATTCAGGTTATTTTTGTCGATACATTTAACAAGCTCTCGTCCTTTGGATGTTGTCAGTCTAGATCCCTATCTGGAGTGTTTCGCGTTGTAATCGCCCCCTGCGAGGAATGTATTTTCTAGGGTGGTGTAAAATTCCGTCTTCTATTATTGCATCACGTGGGGGGCAGTAGACTGCAGAAATTATTATTGATCCTTGTATGTCTCAAGTACTATATTTTTTGCTTGGATTTGTTCTGTTTGAAACTTTGCTGTTTCATGGTTTCATTCCACACATCTATTTTGAGGTGTGGATCCATTAGTTGCATTTATTAAACAGCTGAGACACAATGTTCAACATTGTGTCCATTCGTTGGGCCATTAGCACAACGAGCATCTCCAGTCTGGAGATTCTGTCCTCCGGTTGCTGGGTCATTGTAGCTGTTCATTGTGTATACTACTTCTTGCGTTGTCACCCTGGTAAGCCGTGACAAATCATACGCCTTCGGCGACCTTTCTCGATGGGACTGGGGTTTTATTTTAAGGTTGGTCTTGTGGATTGTTAGGCCTTAGGGATGGAAATCTTGTTAGCTGTAGGTCTTTAATTACTTTGCTTCCTCGGTAATTCGCAGGATGGTTTTCTCCGCAGGATACGCAGGATCCGCAGCGAAGATCTTTCCTTTCCTTGATATTGCAGATTTTGACGCTATGACGTATGGCACACTTGATGCATTTGTGCTGTTTAGTGCAAAAGTTTTTAGTGTGACCCCATTTTAAACAGCCACTGCATTGAGGGATCTGCCTTTGTTACGGGTCGAAATCTCGCTACGGGAATTGTGGAACCGAAAGATCGCGCGTTGGCGCGCGAAGAATTTATCGGTACGGCAATATGCGCTTTTCTCGGACCCGCAAACAAAAAAAAAGATGGTAAAGGCCAGCGGCTTGCTCAGAGGAGTAGGGGGGGGTTCGCTGAAATCGCTTATAGGGAAAATGCTTAGAGTTGTGTACAGGATGCGTCGAAATAAGTGGGCGCCACCTTTCAAATCCAGCTGGAAATAAGGTTCTTGTGAAAGGCCAAGAACCAACTGCATACGGGAAGGAACTTACCTTTAATCGTGCCTTTACCTGTATTCTTAAAGCTTGCAAAATCCTTACATAAATATTCAGAACACAGTAATAAAACGCATGCGGAATTTAACACATATATAATGGCATTACTAAGACACTGTACAAAATGGAGACAACAAAGGACCCCCCTTTAATACAGTCGTAAAAAAAAAGATTAAATCTCGAACGTTCGTTAGGAACTCTAAGCCGCTGGAGCCTACGCTACATTTAAATAATCTCAATAATCTGCGTAGTCCAGTTGCGCAAGTTTACAAAGATAAAGGTGTTAAAATTAATGTCTATATATATATAATTAGTACAATACAAGACACTGTCATTATTCTCTCCTTTTTTTTTTTAATCAGAGTAACAAAAAAACAAAAAAAGGTCAATAAATTCGAATTTTGCAAGATACGCGTGCCAAGCCGAAAGTTACTTTCCACTAGTACAAAACTTGGTAGTCTTTACCTTAAAGTTCCAAGGAGTCGGCACAGATAATGGTAGTTTCCGGTTATATGGTCGTTAAACCAAAAGGGATCGGAGAACAGCGTCCTTCGGGCAAAATTGTGACAAAACGCAGAAGTTACGCCCCTGTACAGGGCCGAGCTGCTCTCAACTGGGTCAGAAGACGCGGGAACCGAAGCGGAGCTTCTGCGGGGTGGATAGGAGCGAAACACGTTCCAGCGAAACGCTCGCACAAATTCCTTTCTTTCCTCTACACTTCACATGGATCCGAATTTGTATTCGCCAGGAGCAATTATTTCTTTAATTGTCCAACACCAAGGCGCACCTTTTCGCTATCGCATAAATATTTATCCGACGAAGAGGTCGGTTTACTTCTGCTTTACAGCAAACAAAAACGGTACGGTAAAAATTCAGGATAGCGAGGCGCCGTGAAGGAAAAGGGACCGATATGTAACGATCCAACCGCCGGGTACGAGCGTCTGTCTGTTACTGACTCAAAATACAATCCAATCCTGCACTCCCCTCCACCGATTGCATGACATATGGGCACATTACGTTAGGAATACTAGAAGCTGCGGGAATATTCTAGAAGAATGTCCCGTGCAGGTGCACTGTTGCCAAGCAGCAAAACAAGCGAATTCCGAGAAATGCCTTTTTAGCGGCGCCGCCAGCGCGGCAAAAAGCATCGTACAAAGGGGACCTTGAACACAACTGAGACTCCCTTGTTCATAAATCACTCCAAGACGAAAAATACGAGCATGCCTAACAATGCTTAACTCTTCAAAGACGCAATGCAACCAATTCTTACGAAGCGACAAAAGAAATAATAAATTTATTCATATACAGTAGGGAATTCGAAAATAACATAACACCTTGTTTAACAGATTGGCTCCACAATTATTTTACAATATTGTAGATGCTTTAGAAAATATTTGCTTGCAAATTTAAGCATTTTTAGTAATACAAATAGGTACGCTTTATATCTGAAGGACTTATAATAATAAGCCAAAATTTTCAAAATGTTAAGGCTCTTAATTTTTTAAAACAGTTTGAACTTAATTGTAGATTCTACGAAATCACAGTACCATTAAAGATTGTTTCTCACATTAAGCGCCAAGGCGGAAACCTGTGTCTATTGATATCAATGTCTGTAGGAACCGGTGTCTGTTTCAGTTTTCACCTCACTACGCCACGCAGACACTGACATATGGAGTGCCAAGCGAGTATGTGTATGTAATTGCCTTGCCAAGTCCATTCCCATTTGTTGGTTTCCAGTTGCACACCTCAGGATGATCTTATTATGTGTGTTTTATGGGCTGCTGGTAAGCGTTTTTATTTGTCCTGCACCATTACAACAAAAATGCGCGTTGACTGTGGCTTATGTGCACAGGAAGCAGAGCTTGAAAATCGGTCTGAAATATCGGTTGATATTTTTGCTCTACACCTTTTCATGCGTTTCTCTATGTAACTTAGATTCTTCTGTAGCATATTACCAGCCATTGTATTGTATTGTATTGTACTGAAGCGGTGCAGGTTTTTTCCACCCACAGCACTCAGGCCATAGGCCCATTGTGCAATCCGCCTTGTTAGGGCTCGTCTCCAAAAAGCCCAGTGCCCACCTCGAAGGCTAGCAGCTGGTTTAAGAGGATGAGCTGTAAATCTTCCGGTTCCAGTATTCCAGCCCCAAGATGTTTGTGCCCCAGCCTCATGAGACTGAGGCATTGGCACATTATGTGAAGAGAGAATTCGTCCCCTTCATGGCATAATCTGCAAGTGGGGTCGTCTATAATGCACATCCTATGTAGGTGTTTGTTCAGGTGACAGTGACCCGTTAGGAGTCCTGTTAGGTTCGTGATTTGCTTCTTGTTAAACTTTAGGAGGGGTTTCTCTCCGATAAAGAGTTTAGCCTGCGTAAGTTCTTGTTGCGACGACCAGTCATGAGCGAATTGCGTTATCACCCACTTCTTCATTTCTAGTTCTGCATTGCATTGTGCTATTCCGAGAACGGGTTCTGGTCCGAACGGGTCAGCTGTCTGGCTAGCGTGTCCGCCTCTTCTTTACCATCGATGTTGCTGTGGCCTGGTACCCACAGAAGTTTTACTGAGTTATGTTCACAGAGTCGCATCAGAGCCAAGCGACATTCAAGCTCTAGCTTTGAAGTTACTTTGCAACTACTTTAGGGGTTGGAGAGCTGATTGGCTGTCCGAGCAAATGTAGATGTGTTTATTTACGAGACCTCTTTCTAGGTTTTCATGGGCGCAGGCCAGTATAGCTTATACTTTGGCCTGGAAAACGGTGATGTACTTGCCGAGAGAGAACGAAAGTTTGGTGATTCGCCATAGACACCTTCGCCTGTACGGCTTCGCTTCTAGAGCCATCTGTGAATCATACCTTGCGAGTCAGAAAGCTGCGGTTTTGGGTGCTTCAGTCTTCCCTAGTGGGAAGGACAATTTTGAAAGGTGTGTTGAAGTATCTGTTGAGCATACGGTCACTTCTCATATTGAAGATGACATGCGTCTCCGCCATTACCAGCCATAATCGAATCTCTATGTTTTACACAGATAGCTTTATAATCTGCAAAGGTAGCTGTTGGTGACTGCTTGTTGATGGGCATATCAACAGTAAATAGAAGATATAGATATAGACGGGTCTATACCAGCCTGCTTCACTTGGTGGCTTTCCGGGCTTCATAATTACTTGGACAACTTTCCAATAGCTCAGCCTCAATACTGGCATTATAAAGAATTGTTAGCATGACTAAGCCTTTTCGTGAAAGTTCTTCAGATAGCTGCACTGTTATTAAATCAAAGCCTGAAGTCTTTTTTGGATAAAGGTTATTTTTAATCATATCTTTGATTTTATTGAAGGTTAATAATTCTGGTACCATCGACATTTGGTATGGGCCATCCAGATAGTACTCTATTTCAGCCACTTCTGGTATTGGCGACGGCAAAAACTGATAGAGTTTTTCAAGATATTGGGCAAACACCTCTGCTTTCTCAGAGTCCATACATGCCCGTCTGTTGATTTCTTTGTGCAAAAGTGGGATTGGTTGCTTCTAGCATTTGATTCTTTTTGTCGCTTTCCGTAAAGAGTAATTGTATCTTCTGTTGAAATTAAGATTGAAAGCTTCTATTTTTTAGATTTTTGATTGAGTTCCGTGGAAACACCCATCAAATGGATGATTTTCTCTAACATTGCATTGGATTAATTGCCGCTGGTGTAATAATCAACAGAAAAGCCTGATATTGCACGGTATGATGCAAATGGATTGTGCAAGTTTCAATACATCATGTGTGTCTGATGATTTTTTCATGTGTGCTATTAGTGTCCGCCGTAGACCCTAACAATGTAAAATACGTAGAAAATCAACGATATTGCCATAGCAGACACAGGTGTTCGTTTTTTTTTTTTTGAAAGACTGTTCCATATTTCAAAATATAGATAAATAACGAAAGGGTTGCCGAATAACTCGTTGTGTCGAATTTAAATTTGGTATGGCACGATCATAAAATTTTAAAATGCTGTTTAGCTTAAATGTGTTATTTTACAAAAATGATGCCACGAAAACAAATACATTTCAGGAACTGTTAGAATCGGCTATTCCAAATTTCAATAACAATTGATCCAGCACATTTTTAGGAAACACGTATTTATGTCATAATCTTACTATGAAACATTCCCATGATCACAGTAGATTCCCATACTGGATGTATGGAAAAGTAAAACCAGGAATGTTGAGAATTGCTGCATTTATAAGTAATATCCCTTAGGACTTAATAATTTGCCTATGCAATCTCACATTTATGCTATTGTTCATGCCGTGCTGAAACGACAATAGTTTCTACCTAGAAAATAAACTTTTATCTGGAACTGCGCTTCTAATTTATTTACTTCCCTCAAGCAAATCTGTGAACCGTCGCCAAATCATCGTAACTACTTATAAAACTGCTAGAAGCACAAGAACAATTTGTTTATTTTTATGTTGCCGGAAATGTTGAAGACGCTATGAATTGCAGGATTTAAGCGTAATTGTAAAATTGCGCTCAAAGAAACGGGAAAATGGGGTGCGGAAACGACTAGAATGGATGTTGCTAATACATCTTGCTCAAGCCACCTCTAACGCTAGTGTATGTAAGTTTTTGCTCAGTTTGACTAACACACTTGATATTTATATTCAAATTCGGCATGACCTTCCTCATTTGTTTTGCTCTTTCTGTGAAGATAATTAGATATTAACATATCTATTGTTAAAGGCTAAAAAGCAAACATTATGGATGAAAGTTTCGAAATTGAGTAACTCCTTTAACATCCGCAAACAGCGAAAGGGACAACAATAAAATGCTTTCTAATTAAATTTCGTGTTGATTTGGGGTTCTAAGAGAGAAAGTGTTCGTAAACAGAAATTTTCCCTTTATGGTTTCAGCGATCCACAAACAGATATTGTTATGGAGAACCCATAGAGCAGGCAAAAGCTGATTTAATTTTAGCAGGGCATTGCAAAATTCATGAATTCGTAACGACATGCATATTATTCGCTAATTGCTAAAGCACTGCTTTTAGCAAAAGCCTCAATATTTTACTCGCGCGAATTGGAAGAGTGCAGATATTAATATTAAAGACCAAACGCTTTGTCAGCAGCTTAAATATTATTACACTTCCTGAAATACTATGTCCGCGTCTGCAGCGTTTTGTTTCTAATTAATCCTGCTTTACCAGCTTGCTTTTAATATTATTGCGCAAAAAGATATTTTTTGCTTTGATGCCAACCTGAAACGACAAAGCGGGAAAACGAAAATAGCACCTTTAATTTCTGGGAAAATTGAGGAAAATTTTAAATTTTCACATGACAGCAGTAATTTAATCGAAAGTTTCGGAACAAGCTACACAAAATTAAAAATGTTTCATTGAACTAATAAAGTGATACACTTTTTCGCAAATTACAGCTCATGCATCATTTATAAATCATTAGAAAATTAAAGATATTTAAAAACTGGACTGAAACGCCCCGGAATCGGTTAAACAATATGATAAATAAATTATATGACTTATAAAAAATATAAAATATAAATCTCATAAAGTTAAACGCAAAACGAACTCTAACAGGATCATAATACGTAAAAAATTCTAGCACCTCAGGAATTCAAAATTTGTAAGTTAGTAACATACCATACCTGTTAAAATGGCAACTAAAAAAATGTTTGTTAACTAGGGTTGCAGCAAGAAGCTTCAATGTTACACATATTTGTGAAAAAAATGTCAAATGATTTATATTCTGAAAATATACGGCCCTAAGTAGGTAGTATACAGAATTTGCACCGGTCAAACATGCATACATTTCTAATTGTTTTCAAACAGGTTGTCATTTGGACTTGCCATATTATCTAATGGTGTGGTTCTCAACGTTTTTTTAATTATAACGGAACTCCAGAGAGCTATTGCTTATATGGGTACCTATTGATATTTATCAGAATAGCATTTAAAACATTGAGATATCTTGTAAATATACGAGGCTTATTCAAAAATTAAGGGCCTAGCGGTCGTAATGTAGAAATATGTTGCTTAATACAATCTAAGATACACTAGTAAACTATTTCTCTACATAGTCACCATTCGAATTTAGACACTTATTATAGGGTGCCATTTTTCAACACGATAGAATTGGGATAATTCAGGACAAAATTAGGGCTCTTAACGATAGGAAAATATAACGCACGACAAATATTTTAAATACCGACACAATATATATTCTAACGGCAAAAAAATTTGAGAGAAGGACAAAATATTTGTTCTTACGACCAAAATGTAAGTAAACGACTAAATGTTTGTTCTAACCGCAAACTTGTAAGTGAACACAAAATATTTGTTCTAACGGCAAAGATCTAAGTGAACGACAAAATATTTGTTCTAACGACGAAACTGTAAGTGAACAATAAAATATTTGTTCTAACGACCAAAATGTAAGTGAACGACTAAATATTTGTTCTAACGCCAAAATTGTAAGTGCACACAAAGAGTGCACACTAAATATTTGTTCCGACGGCAAAGATGTAAGTCAACAACAGAATATTTGTTCTAACGACTAAAACCTAAGTGAACGAGAAAATATTTGTTCTAACGACCAAAATATAAGTGAACGACTAAATATTTGTTCTAACAACCAAAATGTAAGTGAACGACTAAATATTTGTTCTAACGGCAAAATAGTAAGTGAACACAAAATATTTGTTCTAACAGCGCAAACCTAAGTGACCGGGAGGAATGCCTTGGGACGCGATGGGGAACGGACGTGTTTGTGAACACTCTCGAGCAAAATTGCTTAACGAGATTTTCAAAAAAATACTTTGGGTGCAAACTGTCTATCAATTTCGGGTGCATGTGTGCGCGAAATGGGACAGAAGGAAGGAGAAATACCTGACGATCAATCAAAGGTGAAGGATTGGCGATCGCCAGGGAAAGCAGAAAGACGAAGGGAAACCGTTGTAATCAGTGCGGTAAATATTAAGCAGTTAAGTAGTCGTTAGGAAACTAAGATTGGAGCAATATTTTACCTTAAAACAATAGATAGATAAGAAATACGATCAATGTAAACCTTGATACCAAACCTATTAGGTTCAAAGGCATAATCGCATAACGGACAGTTTACATAAGTTTGGGAGTAAATATTAAGTAGTTTATTAGTTATTAGGAAATTAAGATAGGTGCAATCTGTAACCTTAGAACAATAGACAGATGTGAAATGAGAACAATGTGAAACTTTGATACCAAAGTTATTAGGCTCAAATGCATAATCGCATAACGGTCTCGGTTACGTACTCAAAAACCCCATTGATGCGTAGCTTACTAACTACCTGGTGTTGCACCAACGGTGTCTTGCGGTATACATTGCAGACATGCTAACGTTGTGCAATACCCCACCCGATCCCACCCTATCCATTAAATTCCTACCCACCTACTGGCATAGGGTGGGCCTGGTGTAATCCAGGAGTTTGTGACAAATTGATAATATCCTGATGCCTGCTATCGAACGTCAACTCCATTTGAAAATCGTATGTACAAATAGTTTTAAAAACCTCATATGCAATAGTACATTTAAATAAAATGTATTCAACCGGCAACGGCAATGGTCCTAATTACTGGTCGCCACACGTGAACGGACCGGGATCAACTAACAACGCGCTCAGTCAACCATCAGCTATAATGCAATTGCCACAAATGTACCAAAACCAGCCAAATTATCCTTATGTAAATATGTCATTTCCACAAATCCACCAAAATCAAACACTAACAGACCAAATGGTAATACCCAATAGCTGTTATCAACAAGGTTCGGATGTTATGAAAAATGCATATTCCAAAGTATTGATATGCCATCTAAATGTTTTTGTATCTATCCGTATCTATTGAAATGCATTTAAATGAAACCATTGTAATTTTGCACATTTTCCATATTTTAGTGTTTTGCTCCACACATTTGCATTAAATGCATATTGAAGCTTTTTTCTTCAAAAAACTTTAAAACTTTAAAATTTTTGGTGTGCTGCAGTAAGCAACAAAAGTACACCAGCAACTCAGTACATACCGCTATATGTCAAAAAGGTAATACAAGAAAAAAGGAAAGCTCGTAGTAAGTGGCAACGAACAAGAAATCCACAAGACAAAACTAACCTAAATAGGTTAACGCACAGACTGCACACTACTTTACACGAAACCCGAAACCAGAAATTCCAACATTATATTACTAGCTTAACACCCGAAGATCATTCAATATGGAGGGCGACAAAGAAACTCAAAGGCCTGTACTTGCAGTGCCACATATAAGAAACCCGGATGGTAACTGGCCACGATCCAATGAAGAAAAGACAAAGGTCTTCGCAGAACATCTTGCATAGGTATTTACTACACTCCCATCCGATATTGATGACACAGAAATCATAAATTACTTAAACGTACCATGCCAACTAACACTGCCAGTGAAAGCATTCTCCCCGACTGAAGTGGGCCGTGAAATAAAATTAAATAATTCCCACAAAGCTCCTGGATGGGACTTAATAGTAGGAGAAATCCTAAAACACTTCTCCAGGAAAGCGATTGTATTACTGACAACAATCTATAACGCTATACTGCGATTGTGCTATTACCCTATACAGTTGCAAGTGGCACAAATCATAATGGTCGCAAAACCTGGCAAGCCTCCTACTGAAACAACATCTTACAGCCGATAAGCCTCTTGCCTATAATGTCGAAGATATTTGAAAGACTTCTGCTCAAGAGAATTAAAGAAGCGGTGTCCACTGAAGACCGAATCCCCAATCACCAGTTTGCCTTCAGAGAAAAACACTCCACCATCCAGCAGTGTCACAAAATTGTAAACAAAATCAAAGAAAGTCTCGAAGTCTCTGTGTTCTTAGACATACAACAGGCCTTCGATAAGGTATGGCATGAGGGACTCCTCTACAAGTTAAAAGCAAACCTTCCCTGTCAACACTATCCTCTACTAAAATCTACGTATCTGCAAGATAGGTACTTCCAAGTTGCCTACCATCATATAAAATCAGGAGTACCTCAGGGCAGTTCTCTGGGACCCTACCTGTACCTAATCTATACGGCTGACTTACCTGTAACAGAATACACCTTGATTGCTGCCTTCGCTGACGATACAGCAATATTATCAACAGATCTAAACCCAGAAAGAACCTCCGAAAAACTTCAAATCAATTAGACCTATTGCAAAACTGGCTGAAGCAACGGCGAATCAAGGTTAATATTAATAAATCCACTAAATTCACTTTTACCACAAAACCTAGCTCATGTCTGCAAGTCACTATAAATGATTCTCCTATACCAATAAAAAAAGAGGTAAAATATCTAGGAATATGGACGGAAAATTGACCTGGAAAGCAGACATAAAAGCAAGGAAACAACAAATAAACTTACAAATTAGACAAATGTATTAGTTGCTACGGAGAAAATCTCAGCTGTCATTATAAAACAAATTGATCATACATAAAATCATACTAAAACCGATATGGGCATACGGAATAGAGCTATGGGGATGCAGTAAACCGTCAAATACAAAAATACTAGAAACAGTGCAATCCAAAATCCTCGGTACGATAACAAATTCTCCATGGTATGTTTCCAATTTCACACTCCACAATGACATGAAAATACCATTTATAACCGATTTCATAAAATCCCACGCCATCAATTATACATTCCACAACAGTGGCCACAGCAATCAGTTAATAGATGGACTTTCAAAACAAACCTATGCCAGAAAGAAGGTTGAAGAGACGATGGCCAGAAGACTCATTATTTAGGAACTATCAATGGATAGTCCTCACTTCAAGCTAAGTGTCATATAATTCATTTACTTATTACTCTGTATTATTGAGCAGATTGTAAATAAGCAATAAATTAATTTTAAAAAAAGATTATTTTTGTTGTGCAAATGGCAAATTTGTCGTGGAATTTCTCTTTTTTGTCTGTCTATATTTGTCGTTCAGTATACCTATTTTGCTGTGGTATACACTAATTTTGTTGTGACCTTTTCTATATTTGTCGTATCATATTTGTCGTTCGATATACTAATTTTCTCGTGCCATTTGTTTTTGTGTATCTTTGTCAAAGACATAAAAGATTGACCCTTGTGACAAAAACCATTTTTGCACCGTCGTTTAAAAGCCGTGGTCGTGATCGCGAAAACGGTCGCGGATTTGATAAACAATTTTAAGATACAGGAAGAGGTGATTTATCACTCAGCGCTAAGTCGGGACTATATGAGGGATGGCTAAAAATTTCCCAACTGATTTGCTTAATAAGTTCACAGTGCGAGCCACCACGTGCAGTCGGACTTCATCATGCAAAAGCACGAAATTTAAGTTTCTTCGTGGATCACAATGTGATTCAGGTTACTCACCACCATCAGTTGCGTAGCTTTGCATGTAGGTAAGCGCACAGTAGTGCCATTCGCTGATTTTTGTGAACATCCGTCAACATCATTATCACTCACCTTGCGCAAAGTTTCTGATACTATATACTGTTTGTGACAATTTCGTACCACACCGGACGTAAAATATGTAGAAAATTTGCGGCCACTTCCGAAATCGTGAAACGGTGATCTTCACGAATTTTCTTGTTCTCTTTTACTACAAGATTGTCATTTACAACAGAGGATTTTCCACTTCGTTCCTCATCGTGGGTATTTGTTCGCCTCTAAAATTCCTACACCAGTATCTGACCCTTCCTTCACGGATGATCGCTAGACCATAAATTTTACATATTTGACTGTAAACTTTGATAGAATTTTCGATTTTTGTGTACAGAAAACGAATCACATACTTTACACTTGGTGAAAGTTTCAGTTGCTTCAATTACTTTAATTTAGCGCTGTATTATACAACTGTATATAATGACAAAACCACGATAAGGGGCACGTGGCTAGCTCATCAACCACTAAAACACCCCCACATAGCACTACCTACGCCCCTAATTCGGCAAAAATATATTAATTTCCGAATAAACCTCGTATATTTACTTGCTAATCGCCAATCGCTAAGAAAACTATAAGAAATATACCACAAATACAATGTCCTACATATTTCATATTTGTGACACTGTCTTTGCGGCTGAACAAAAAATAATTATGAGTACTGTCAAGAATCAGAAATGTATAAGAAACTATTCGGAGCTTGAATAGAGTCGATTCAATAAGAATCGTATTTTGATTCGAACAATCGAGAATTGCTATGCGGTTCCAGAATCAAGAACCAACTCCGATTTTCGGAATCGAGAATCGCTTGATGGTTGAAGAATCACCAATCGATTACGATTCTCATAATTGAAAATCGCTATTCCAGAATAAGAATACCCTTACTAATTCTAGAATTAGTAAGGAATTCTCGATTCTCTCACCTTTACACTAATAAATGCACAAGAGAGTCTAGACAACCCGTTTTCGAGAAGGTGGTTAGGAAGAGGAGGACCGATTCCTTGGTTTCCTTATTCTCCAAACTTGACTCCTTCGGATTTTGTATGTGAGGATATGCCAAAAGGCTGGGGTGGCTCAGAGGTACGACAGCCAGGTTTTGGATGTAATAGTCCGAACGCTTCTCGGTGCGAATCATTTGCCATTGGGGATTAAAGGCACTCCTCGTATTACGGTCGCATTAGAAGAGTAAGAAAACCATACACAAAAACATCCACACACCAGGCAAGTCAAGCACGGTTTCGCACCAACACGGTAACCCTAAGAGTCGGGCCCTGTTGTGCATTGCACAAACTAGCTTAACTTTGCCTCACACCGCTGCCTCGACACTGCGCAAGCGGTACAAACGAGGATCACGATTATTATGGATATGTCAAAGACTGCGTCTACGCCTCTTAATCTCGGTTACCAGAAGATCAACGTAATTAAATTAGAACTGCCATATAATCAAAAACGAAGTTTTGAAGAACACATGGTTAGAATTGACTTGTAGGTGGACGTATGTCGAGCTACGCACACGGGGCCCATATTAAACTTCCAAATCCTTAGTAAATACGATAGGCCTTAAGCTATCAATCAGTATTTTTGTTATTATTCTTTTGTTACTATTTCAATAAAATAAATACAGTTGAACCTTGCTAACTCGAACCTTTACAATTCAATTATTTTTTATTACTCGAACTAGAAGCTATTTCACTACAAAATGGGTATTCCAATGTCCATATTTTTACATTAATAACTCGAATTTTAATAAATCGAAACGTTCTATAATTCCCTAGACTAGGTTTGCTCTTAGTAAATATGTATGTAACTAGAAATGAAATTTCTCAGAAATAATTGTGGGTTTTTACCCCAAGGCTATGATGATTTATGGCAGTCTTCCTGTTAATAACCATTTACATCTTTGGCGACGGCATCTCAACTGGTCTTAAATAGTATAGTATAGCATTCATTGTAGTCATCGAACAGAGCGTATTTTCCGTTTTTGCAATATAATAAAGATTAAACATGTATATGTAATTTTTTAGTTATTTGATAACTTAAATTTTCCATAACTCAAATTATTCTTGATTTCTCCTCAACTTTGACATATCGAGGTTCGACTGTATATTTAAAATACCGGCATTCTTATATGGAAACCTTGTATTGTAAGAAAATGTTTGGTCAGTCACAATACACTAACAGTCAGATACACTTTGAGGTAGGTGTTTAAATATTGTTAATAAATAATAAAACCGCATGATATTCCGACATGCCCATATGAGATTGCATGATCTAGTGGGAATTGGCCTCCACGTTCACCAGACCGTGCACCGCAAAATAGTTACATAATACGTATTATTGTAAAGTATTTTTTTAAAGTTATGGTTACTGAATTACTGCAGACAGTTATATGTAATATTAATTTAATTATTTCATGGATTTAAAATATCACGTTAAAAATTAAGCATTAAGTTTACAGCCCCAATTACGTAGCGGTGGCTATCAACCCTGAATCCTAACCTATAAAAGAAACACGAGCCCGTAAGGCTTTAATATTCAAATTATCGAGTAAAATAGTAATTCTCCTGGCACCTCGTGGAAATTCGCCGTAGAGCTCTATTTGTGTGTTTTGTAAACCGAGTCGCGAATTTTCATGACATTTATCACCCGAATAAATCGTGTTCGCAGTACAGATAATTACACTCTATGGATTAGAAATACAAGGCTAAATAAACTTCGGCATTAAATTTCACCGCAGGGTATAAGTTGCCGATTTCACGTGACTAACCTGAACCCTGATAAGCGCCGAGGAGAGATCGCAGTTTAAAACTGTGAACGAAGGTCGGGGTGAAATATGTGGGGGGAAAGATGAAGTGGAAAATGCAACCAATGAAAATGCTCGAGGACTCTAAATTTGTTGTACTTTAAAACAAGATTCTGCAAAAAAATGAACGAACTTGTTTTCTACTTCTCTCTAAAAGTAGAGACATGAACTTTATTTTTACTATTAGTAATTTCTTGTCTAACGCAGCACTGCTATTGTTAAAAGTTTTTCGCAATTATCAAAATTAATCTAAGTATTTCTTTGGAAGTCAGAGCTGATTTTAACGCAACTTTTGATAAATTTGGCGTTGGTATTAACTTCCACATCTCAGAGGTGAACTTATGCTGGGAATTTAACGTGTAGGTATTGATTCTCTCTGGTAATCAGTTCCACTTTATAACTTTATAAGGTAAACCAACTTCGCAATTTTGTGCCACCTAATCATAAAGGTTAAATATTAAATTTCGGTTAACTTTCAGTTAAGTGATGTACTAAGCGAGTTTCGTTCAATTTTCCGAATATTAAATAATTCTAAATAATATAAATACTATTGACTGTCAGGACTTGCATTTTAGGCTTCTGGGCTGAAGGTACGGGGTTCAATTCCGAGTACCGGAATATCGATTATTTTTAGCGGCCGTTCTCCCTCGCAAGGCAATGGCAAAACAGAGAGGTATTCAGCCTAGTAAATCTTCTCAGGAGTAAAAGTGTTCACCCTTCCCGTAGTTCGGAACCTATGTTAAGTCGTAGGTCCTCTATGTCTGCGGTATTAAAAAGCTCAACGCAGACTGGTTAAATAAGTCAACTAGTCAATCATCTAAAAACGCTTCAGTGATTAAAATTTCTTTTTTTTTAATTAATTGAAAATTAAATAAATTAAGTAAATTAATATAAACTCATAACAATGTCATATATTTTAGCTAATTATTATATATTGCCGTGTAAGTTTTTTAAAAATAACTAATTAATTAAATTATTTAATCATTCTACTTTGGCTAGCTAAAAATGAAAATATGCTATGTAATTTGTTATAAAAATAAATAAATCTTTACGTTGGTTGCGCCTATAATACAAATTAAAATGAATTGTTCGTCAAAGTAAGAACTTAATTTTCAATTTATTCTTCAGCATACTTTATAATAACAAAGATCTCAGGGTTAGTTGCGTGGCCTCTCCAAAGATAGTTATCTAATCACAATAACAAGTAAAACAACCCCATACACAAATTAATTGTAAACTTATCTGAAATCCAACAATTTTGGAACGGGCTGTACATCAGAATTTCTCATAACTGCAATGACTGCATAAATTCGACCTCGCCGCGATTGCTCAGATCCATACTTCGATCACTGCATTCCTTGACTGCTTCCAGCATCGTTGACAAATGATTCTTACAACTTTTTGGTTAAGTGTTGTAAACATCCAATGAAATACTTCAACAACTTTTGTTTAAATATAATAAACAGATCAGGTAAGTAGATTTGTAAATTGATCTATTAATTTAACCCAAAATTGAGTTCGAAGAACTATACCTTTATCTATTCCAGGAACGCTGGAATTACACAACACAATTTGACCTCCAAACTCCAGGTAAGTTTAACTCTTTTAGAATAAAAACACTTTTTTGGTAAATTGAACTTAAATGAAATTTATTAATTTCTTTCAACACATAATAAACACATCACATACTGATATTTTAACATTTTTAAACATCGTTAAATTTAAATTAACTTAACATCAACACAAATTGTAAATAATCTTAGGCCCCACCCAAAATTTGCAAAATTAGCCTTTAGTACTTTCTAAATTCAAAATCGGAGCTCACAAATAATGCGTGCTGACTCTTCGAGCATTCAAAACAGACTAAAACTTTCCAAATTCATGCAAATCCTACTTTCAAATCAAACATGCACCGACCACAAAACAGAAAAATATCAAATAGATCTCCAGCTGATCTAGTACATTATAAAATTGTTAAAAACTGGATTAATACACAAAATTACAATAAATAACTTTCAGAATCACAATCCTGAGAAAATTACAAAATTTTTAATATGCCTTACATTAAAACAAAAAATAAAGATGTGTTAAAAATTATTAATTTTAGACAAAATTCGTTTAAAACTTAAAAACAACCATCTCAACGTCAACAGTAATTACAAACAAATGTACAAATATACAATAACACCCTGCACATCTATTATACGTAAAATAATTAAGTGACAATCAAAATTAACCTCAAAAATACAAAATCTTTCTAATTTTATAAATGGGTAATAAACAAAGTCATTCTAAATAACAAAACTGCTTCTATCCTTCCTTTATACAATCCAATATTAAATCAAAACCATCACAACTCTTTCAATACAAATTAACCTTGTCAATACAAATAAATCAGATGTCAAAAATATAAAAATACAAAAAACTACATTCTAGGGCTTCCAACTTTGCCCAGGACAACCCAAAACATCGTCTATTCCGCACATAGACGCCTCAACACCATTCCCTAAGGAATATCCACCCACAACTTCACTTCGAAACCAAATAAGGCACTACGTAGCACTTTTTGAAGCTTGTACACTACCTTTTACTCTAATCCGGTATACATTTATCATTTTTCATCATTATAACTTTTCAAATAACATTCTTTACATGATAATCAGGCTAATTAAATTCAATTTCGGGGATAATTTGGATTTCTACCTCCAAAATAGTATCCTTTTACATATAAGTTAATCATTACGAAGCAAAAATCACATCATATAAGTGTTACGAAATAAAACTAACATAGTATAAGTATAGTTTAGAATAATTAGATAACTTTAGGGTAAATAACATGGCAATATATTATATATTCGTTTTCCACTTGGAGTTGAACGCTCTGGCTTCACTGCCACCTGTGCAGGATTTTCCCTCAGGTTTCATGTCTACTTTTCTCTATGTTGTTGTTGTATGCTGAGGAAGTTAGTAAAGATGGCCGAGATGACCACGGCAAGCTAACTTACAATATACATTACCCTGACTTTGCAGTTACCTTAGTCTGTACAGGTGAATACCAGGGGTTAATAATTATACGCCCACCTGCGATGCAGTTTTGCTTTGAGAAATATTTATATACAATAAAATAATGTACTAAATCTCTAGAAGCCTTAGTTGAATACTTTTTACTGAAATCGCTAGGCTTAAACATAAGAGCCCCACAATCTTCTGAAAATTTTCACTTTACATACAAGAATTTTAATAACTACTTAATTTCCAAGATGAAACGTACCTATATGTAAAGATGACGAATTTTCACAGTTTTCAAAATTATAGCATTACAGCGCTGAAAGGTTTCATTTCGATTTGTATGATCATAATGTTTGACTATGTCACAAATTCAAGACCTGTCATTACACGTTCAAGTAGTTAAAACCGAAATTGAATTGTATATTTGAAGCCAAAATGTTAAGCGGATTCTAAAAATGTAAAGATATTATACTAATTCAAATCAGTAAATTAGAGCTATTTCCAACAAAATCGAAACTACAAAAGAAGTATTAAATGATATTTTTTATACACATAACAGAGACCTAAAGCTTTTATTCTTTTATATCAGTCATCATCAGTAGATTGTTGCAGCTTCCTGTGTTCTGTGTTCTATTTAAATTTCCTCTTAATTTCTCTATAACTCATATCAATTAATACCGAAAATACAGACAACTCGGTGAAGATGGCAACGATAGTAGAACCCTCTACAAATTGTTAGATGTAGAATTCCTACATTATTAACCTTTGACTAAACCGTATATTCGTCAGTATTTATGACTAACCGGTTAAACGAGTTGGTAATGATAAACTACTAAACGCCAAATCCCTGGCGCAAGATCATGTCATGCATATCACAATTATTTTTAATAGAATTTGTAATAAACATCAAGAAACAGTTTACCGACAGGTTTTAGTAGTAATTTTCTGAAAAAAGTTTATTTATACAATATGAGCAGGGAATCTGTTATGATGACTACTGTCACCAGTTTTGTACGATTATCCCTAGAGAAATCTACAAATAAGTACTTGAAAATTATATTATTATTCCTTACATGCCGATTTCTCTGATTGTGGTCCTCCGATCATTAAACTTAAGTAGTACATCTCAGTAGGATGTCAGTATCTCCAATACTAACAAAAATACTTGAAAACATAAATGTAGACTGATTGCTTACAATTGAAATATGCAGGCAGAGCAAAATACTTCAAATATCTCAAAACTACACCAATATAATTCGCTGAGCTTTTAATGCAGATTTCATATTAATTTAAGATGCTTTATATTACGATACGCCGTAGGCTAGAGGTTAGCGCGTTAGACTTCTACACTGAAGGCCTGGGTTAAATTCCCAGTACCGGAACATCGGATTCTTAACGGCCGTTCTCTCTCGCAAGGCAATGGCAAACCAGCGAGGCATTCTGCCTAGTAAATCTTCTCTGGAGTAGAAGTGTTTACACTTCCCGTTCGGAGCCCACGTTAAACTGTAGGTCCTCTATGTCTGTGACACTCTAAAAACGCGCAACACAGCCATAGGAGATGAGATCGCTACGTCTCGTAAGAGATAAAGCACTCTAAGAAGATATTACAATGGTTCTTAAAGTGTACGTCACGACCTCCCAGGCGCTTAGGGTTAGTGGGTCGCGGGAGGATTTCCAAAATAAGACAAAATACCTTTCTAGACATTTATTTCTGCCTTCAGAGTGTTAACAAAAATAAATCAAATTTAAAATAATATAATTTTCAAAAATGCAAGAACCTGAACATAAATAACTATAAACGTAAATACAAGTTACAAAGTAAAACCATTAATGCGACGCTGTGTCTGTTTTTCAGAAACTAACTTTTTAAATCTGAGCTCTGTATTCCATACACAAACAATAATCACATTTTTAAGTTCAAGGCGGTTTCTTACTTTTGTTTTGATGGCATTCATAAACGAAAAACGTAATTCGCACAAATATGATGTAGCAAATGGCAGCAAACACTTTATAGGTTTTTTCCGCACTTTCGGGGTATTCTTGCCTTCTTTCGGTCCTTAATTGATCTATTCTCTGGGAAATTAAGTCTAATTTCAACATTTCGCTACATGATATTTCAATAAGTTTTTCTTTCATGTTTATTGAAATTTCAGCGAATTCAGCATCCATCTGTCATCGTCATAACTGTTTTGAATTTCTTTGAAGAATAGACAATGAGTTGTTGTTTTTGCAAAACTAACTTTCATATCTGCAAACACGTGTTCAGAATGTAGCATACTATCATCCTTAACTAAGTCTTCCATGAGTACTTGAACGCACTGGAATTAATCAAATTTCTTTTTTCTAATTAAAGTAGACCAGAAATCAAGTTCCTTTATATATCCGTTATTTTTATTATGTTCATATCACGGCCTTGCAAACTGCTATTCAGAATGTTTAAATGATCGAAAACATCAAGAAGCAAAGCCAGCCTAAAAAGCCAAACAGAATTGGAAAATATGTCATATTTCGCTTTCTCATCTTGCACGTACATCAAAAGTTCCGCTTTTAACTGGAAAACCCTTTTCAAGACGTTATCCCTCGAAAGCCATCTTACTTCCGTGTGATAAAAAAGATTTGTGTATAAAAACCCTTGTCAATTTTTCAAAAAATACAAGTTTGCAATGGTTTTTTCTTGATAGGATTTACCACTTTAACGACATTTTTCAAAACACGATCCATTTCGGAAGGTACAAATTTTGATGCAAGAGCTTCTCGATGTAAAAACAATGTAACTATGTAGCATTTGGTATTATCTCTTTTAATCTGGCAATAAGACCAGATCGATGTCCTGTCATATCCTGTTATAGCCTTAGCGCCATCGGTGCATATAGCAACGTATTTTGCTGAGTCAATCTCTTAATTATTAATACTTTGCATGAAAGTGTCTAATCAAAATTTGACATCTAATGAAGTAGAAAATAAAATATCTTGTGTAATACCGTGTCCAGCATTGTACCTTACAAGCGCTATAAATTGGAATCAGTTAGAAATATCCGTGGATTCGTCGATCTGCAATAAAAACTACGTGCCTTTCTTAATATTTTCAACAACTTGTGTTCGAATGTCTTCTGCCATGCTTTTTATTTTTTTTTTTGATAGTATTATTAGAAAGGGGGATTGCTTTCAGTTTGTCAGCCTCTTTTTCATCAACCATTATTTGCACCATTTTAACAGCTGCTGGTAATCAGATCTTCGACAATTGTGTACGGCTTACTGGTTTCTGCAATGCGAGGTGCAACTCGATAATTTTATAGTAGTGCTTTTTCAGTAGTAGTGGTTGCTGATTAAAAGTGCCTTCCTCCTTCTGGAGGGAGTTTAGCTTTCTTTCAAAGAATTCCACAGGCTTTTCTTTTTTGTCTGGATGTTTGGTATTTAAATGTCGAAATAGCTTTGATGGCTTCATACTTTCTTCTGACAACACTTCTCGACAAAGGACGCACTGGGGTTTCTGGGAAATATCGGTAAAACCATATTTGAGATATTCATCGCTGTATGATCTACTTTTCTTTCTATTCCTGTCACTGCCAGACGTGGAAGATTCTAAGGCCCATTTTAAAAATGTATTCGTCTTTAACAAAACGAGTATAGCTCGTACTTAACGTTAAATATTTGTTATCGATTTATTGCACTCAACACACAGTCAGCAGTATCGCACACAATTTTGAATTGATGACTAATTTCATCGCGGCCTGCTGTTTATCTAAAGCACAATGGATTTTCCAATTTATTCCAGTGCGATCTAGCACTCTCCCGAATATGGTGGAAATTTTCGGAAACACGGAGAACAAATAAATAAGCTGCATTACTTGGTAATAGATGGCGTCAGTTAGCCGTTTAGCTGCTGGTACTAAAGGCAGTTGAGTACTACAAGAGGAAGGTCGCGATAAAAATTATAGTCAACAGATTGTCGCGCTTAAAAAAAAGTTTGGGAACCGCTACTTTGTAACATAGCAGTTTCAAAAATATTTTACAAAGCAGGTGTTAATTCTGAATTTTCCCAAACAATAAACTGTAAGTTTCAGCATAATCACTTCTAAAAAACATAATATCAGATTTTTATATCCTAATAAAATAAATAATAAATGTATTGTAAAACGGATATCAAAAAAGCTCTCAAACAATACAATTCTCAGTGTTAACTCAAACGCCAGCTTAAATTCATTCCTCAATTCTTCAACACGCAAAAATTATTAATTTCAAAACATACGTCTGCTATAATCCGAGAAGAGTATAAACATGATGATGAAACGCAGCGGCGTAGCTAACGCAAACATGAATAAAAAAATTCAAACAAGCCTGCTTAATTGTGATACTTGAAACGAGAAAATGACTTGAACATTTCAAGATCTTCTCGTGTAATTATGATGATGTTTGTATTTACCGTAAATATATCTCATACACTTCAGTACGTTTTAATTAAGAGTTCTTAACTACTATGTAATTAGGCTGTAGAAGCATTTATAATTATTTTGTATTCGAGTCATAATAAATTCTACAAACGGCCTTATCAGTAACTGAACGAAAACGTTTTCAATTGAAGCTTATCACCCTAATCACAAACTGTTAATAAAATGCTCGACCAAGGTAAACACACGGTAATGACCCACTCCAAACAGCTTTATGACTAACGAATTTTATTATTCAGTAATTGTTGCGTTGTTAAACTGTAATGAACCACTTTCCCTATAATAATTTTATTATGTCGAAGTGAGTGCTGATAAAGCATTAAATCGATTAAGTTTAAAAGCAGCAGACGTAAGCCACTGGTAAGTCTCTTGGAAACTAAAAATACCAAATAAATTCGGTAATGAAAACGTCGAGGGCAATTTAGCGTGGTTGGTGTAGTACGGGGCGTTTCAGGCGGCCGTCTTGTCTCATTTGTCCATTTCAGAACATCCAACAGCAATCTGCTTGAAGTTCCTTTTTTTAATCAGATCGCTAAGGGAAAGATATCCAGGCGCGTAGTTCAGACCGCTCCCTGGAAACCCGAAAGCGCCTCATTTTGATTTCTGTTTCCATATTTAACGACTCGTTGCCCTACCAGAATCTTCGGGTGGCGAGGGTTCCATGATATTAGAGATGTAATAATTGTTTTGACCCTCCGGCGTTTTGTAAATGGAACGACCGGAGATAGCATTGTGGTGTATCACCTAATTGCTCGCACGAATCTGGTTATAAAATCCTTTCGGGTTTTGCACTTTCGATATAATCACTGTTCTTGTAAGCCAACCCTTCGAACTCCCAGGAACTTACAAAATTAATTTTGAAATTTTGTAAACAAAGACTGTGTTAGCTCAGTAGATAAACAGAAATCAACTGTTGAGCACATATTGCATATTACTTTCTTATTTAAAACAATAATTTACAAGTGAATAATTATCGTACGTTAATTGTAAAATATTCATATCACTACACTACTTACTAGTCACTACACCGGTGAATTGAATCGTAACATACACTAGATCCATCCATCGTCCGCAAACTAGCATTGCTTTGTCGGGTTAATAATAGCTAAGAAGTATGTCCCCAGATGATACAGAAAAACTTACATCATTAGCTAGAGTCAACAGTGTATCTCACTCTAGAAGCAGTATGAATCTAACCAGAATCTTGAGGTGTCCAATGAGCTGCTTCAATGCCAGACAAGAATTCAATCAATTTTTTCAATTTTCACAGTATATTGAGACATAGTAAATACAAGTCATCTTATAATTAAGTCTACTTATATAAATACATCTCAATGGCTGTTTAGGAGTTTCCTCCTCTTCAGCCGCCAGACAAGAAAGGTGGCACACGCTTATAGAAAATATAAATTTTAAACACTCAAACAAGAAAGCCCGGACACCTCTGAAAAAATTAGATGGCACTACGACTACTACGAGCGTGACAGATGTAATCGCCATCAAGTGGCCAATATATTGGTCGACCTTACAAGAAAGACACCCGAACAACCAAAAAATCCACCTAAGAAATAAAAAATCAACTCAAAGTAATATTGTACTAAGCAGAAGATGACGCGGAGGTCTCCACATAATTTTTCCTAACAGAGGTTACCGCGGCTCTTCAGTAAATAAAAATAAGGAAGGCGACTGGAATAGCCAAAGCTTTCCCTGCATTTTTGAAACATTCAGCACCTCGGACACGGCTCTGGCTAATAAAGGCCTTTAATAATATCCTACGATCTGGGAATCGACCACTTCTTTTCAAGAAAACCAATATGTTGCAATATTGAAACCAGATAAAAAAGGTCAACTATCTGAAGATTACATATTAATGGCATTCATGAGCATGTGCTTTAAGCTGCTGGAGAGACTGATACTCAATTGTATATAACCAGTAGTAGAGATAGTATATTCTTCAACGAGTGTAGAATGACAGCTATTATTCATGAGGATGAAAATTCTGTCACGAGCCGAAGGCGAGTGACAGAATCATCCGAGTGAATAATAGCTATTCTACACGAGTAGGAGACTATACTTTCTCTACGACTATTTCATAGGAAGTTACAATTTTTGGTCTGAATCAGTATTATAAAAATTTTGCTTTAGATGAACGTATATCGGTTCACTAGCCACAACGATTTTATGCCGTGTGTACTGTTTCTGCGATTTCCTTGGCAGTAAATTACACGTCGTTTTCGCGGTTTCCGTTATTTCTGGTGGCAAACACATCTCAGCGTTTTCGCTGTCTGAATTATTCATACCTAGTTCTTACTGTTTTTACGAATACGAAAATTTAAAACTGTTTTTGACAGTTACTTCAAAAACAAGTGGGAGATCCAAGCGCTAACATGCCACGCCCATTGGATTCTGATTCATTATCCCACCGTTTTTTACAGAATCCAACGGCAATGGAGAATATCTATCATTCTTCAACTAAAAAGGTATATGTAACGAATACATTATATTATAGTCGTAGAGAAAGTAATTTTATTATTCCACTAGTGGATAAAGTGGTACTTTATATGCTTCATAAGTGTGGATAAATCTCCAATTATAATGTGATTGTGGATAA